>WEKY01027137.1:6101-48517 GCA_013390045.1 Picathartes gymnocephalus | reverse complement strand
AAAAAAAAAAAAAAGAGTAAGACAACAAAGAATGCTTTTCAGTAACGCTATTGGGACCCCAAGGTAAACAACACACAGCATACATAAGCCAAACTCTAAATCTCACAGCAAGTGTACTGATATCCTGACTTTCAAAGGACCTTCTGCACATTTAATAGCTCTTTCCACTCTCTCACAGCCAACAAAAACAATACTACATTTTATCTATCCTTTTTCCATACCTACATGCAAGAAGTCCAGTGAGAGCAGCAGAGAGAAAGTGCCAAGTGCTAGGAAATTTTCACAACTGTTTTACAAAGGCTGCTTGATACATATAAGTCTCCTCTTAAGATGTGGAGACATTCTGTGCAGACAGCTTTCCCAGAGAGAACAAATCTCCCAGTATCTGTACTGAATGTACAAACAGATGGGCATGTTTTTAGAAAGGAGTTGAAAATAACTGTAGATGCTGCTTATATTAAGCTTTTATGTAATTTGCAGGAAATTACCACCTAGACTCCAAGCAGGCAACTATAGAGGACAAAAGCTTTCTTCTCTAACTGTTAAAAATACCGTCAAGGAAACCACTCGCGTACAATCTGTTCAAATGGAACCTTTTCTTCTTCCTATCCATTTAACTATTTTCTTTCTTAATAGGCATATGCAACCACACTTCACTAATGGGTTTCATGCAAGCAAAATTAATAGATGGGAAAATGGGAGAAAAGTAGTATCTGCCAGCTGCTAAGGATAACCTGATCCTATTCATGCCACCATGTCTGCAAAACTACACAGATGCAGGCAGTGCAAAAAGAGCCTCTGTAGTTTCACTGGAAAGTTTGGTTCTCAGCAAAATGGAACTGAGTAACAACAGAAACAAACGTGTTAAATATCAGAGCTCCTATCGTTAAGTGCCCTAAACATAATAAATTAAACATTTGGGACCAAATGCTGAACTGCTTTGAGGGCATCTGGGCCCATTTACACCAACAAAATATGCCTTCAAGACAGAAGGGACTGTAAAACCCCAAACAGCTGTTTTCTCATCAGAACTGTCCTTGTGACACTAGGAGCAGGATGAAAAAGCTGAGATGAGCTATTTCAATGCAGCCTAACTCCATATTAAGTGACAAAGCAGGCAGAATGCTTTTGGAAGGTAGCCACCTACTTCTGTACACTACCAGGTACCATACAACTTAGTAAGAAATTACTGACTGTGAGCTGTTTGGTCACTCCAGGTTTTCCCATGCCACAGCCCTTGAAGAACACAGCTGGTGACCCAGTATCCACTTCAGCTACTAACACCTCTGACTCCTTACGGGCAGGTTCTGCTCCTGCTCATGCACACATTTTACTCTGCTGGGAAAGAGCACGTAGTGTGTCACTGGAGCAACAGAGACAGATGCTCTCCTGCACAAGACTTCAGCTCAGCAGGTCCGTGACACCTCGGAATGACTGCAGTCTGTCACACATTTCACATCCATGCTGGATGCTCTGGTTTATGGATTCACCAGAGATCTCTATTTAATTACAGAAATCCACATGTCCTAATCTCAGCAGCGTGAACAGAAAGGGTCATTGTTTTAGTAAAGATCTTTTAGCTAGACAAAACACCACTCCATTGAAATTTACAGGAAGACTTTTGCTGGCTGCAGTCATTACTTGAGGGAAAGATATATCAGCAGACTGATACAGCTCAATACCCAGGGCTGAGTAGCCCATGTCCTCTGAGTATCACCTGATAAAAACAGACAGAAGAAGCCTCAAAAGCTTCCTTGAAAAGCCAAATGCTGTTTTCTAGCCCCATTTCCTCTCCTG
This sequence comes from Picathartes gymnocephalus, assembly GCA_013390045.1. Taxonomy (NCBI): domain Eukaryota; kingdom Metazoa; phylum Chordata; class Aves; order Passeriformes; family Picathartidae; genus Picathartes; species Picathartes gymnocephalus. Next base: position 46,720 of record WEKY01027137.1, on the reverse strand, counting down.
AGAGGACCAAACGCATGCAGCACTGCCCTGCCATGACTGCAGCCAAAGCACTGAATGACTGGTACTTTCAGCAAGGCTTCTCCATCCCCTCTCTCCCAGTCCTACCACTGTAAAGCAACTCATACAAAATTCACATTTTATGTGCATCTCTGTTCAACAGCCTGACTACAAACACGTATCAGCTCCGTAGTGCAAAAACCTGGGGGTTTATCTCTGAAAGGAATGGAGGGAGTTGAATGTTTATGCGAGGAAAAGAATAATCTCTCGTCTTTGCTCCTACAGTTGCTTTAGCATTTAATTAAATCAGTATTTAATATAAAGTGGAAATTGAGGATGGTGATGGGACCCTCCATTGAAGGAAGGCTGAGGAACTTTGAGCACTGAAGTTTTTTAAGCCAGCTTTGAATAGGAAACAACATAAACCAAGGGAGTGAGAGGTGCCTTTAGCTTCTTTTGTGAAGCATCGAGGACACTAACTGATGTTAAGGAAACCTCACACATGCACTCCCAGGAACAGGCTATGTTTTGCTGTGGTAAGTTTTTGAGCACTGCCCTGTAACTGATGAGAAGTGTACTTTGAGGCCCTAATATTCTGAAAACTATGTCTGTAAAAGTAACATAATGAATTCCAAAACTGGTTCACTGACTCCAAAAAAGGTATACTTCATTTACAACTGTCTTTCTTCTATAAATCATTCCTGCAAACTCTACTACTACCATTTTTCCTTTTTTTTTTTTTTTTTTTTTCCCTGAATATGACTACTGGTAATATTTCTGCAAACCAGTCTGGAAAAAAAAAGCAAAAAAGCTTAAAAATCTGACTGTACTTTTAAAAGATTTAACTCTTAGGAATAATGAATACCTATACAGCAATAATACTACAGCAAAGAAACCTTTTAAAACAACCATAGTATTACTTCTGCAGCCCCTCACAAGCAAAGCCAGCTGTGTGAGACTGCTACAGTAAGTGCCAAATGGGATTTTTTTTAATAAGGTGAACACCTGCCCATTAAGAATAAAATGGAAACTAAAAAACTTATTTCATGCAAGCTACCCACAGCTATCAACTGGCAGTAACAGTTTTTAAACAGAGCCAAGTATAAACCAGTAACCTAGAACAGAAGGCTGTTTAAGGATATTAAATATTACTCACATTGAACACTTTAACATCTTTCCTACTTCTTATTTCTTCAACAAGATCCAGTGGCTTTCCCTTAGGTATTGGAATAGTTCCAAGCACCACAGTCCCTGAGCCAGCCAGTGTTTGACGAACAGCTTGAATAAAAGCCTGGCTGAAGAGTTCCATTTTACCAATTTCATCTATGACACAAATTCTTTTCTCTGTTTCACCACCATGGTTTACCTGTGGAAAAGTGCATCAAGAGACTGTAAGCAGCAAAACTGAGGACAAGCAACAGAAATAATTTCTATGCTGACAAAAGAAATACCTCCAAAAGAAATAAATTCAACTGTAATACTGGGGAAAGTGGGAAGTCAAAGCTATTGCTGGTAAATGACAGACTTATAAATCTGTAATTTCTTTTCTAGGACAGATTTTTGGAAGGATGGAAACAACCACACAGTATAAATACCAACTACAACACAAAATATCCATGATAGCAGATTTCCTTTAAAGCAGAATTCTCACAATGGTCCCATATGAGCTACTTGACAATTAAGAACTGCACATTGCCTATGAGCAGCTCTCATTCTGAGGGTTAGCAATTCTTAAAACCTTTTACTCTTCCCACTAAATTATGCATTTAGTTATTACATTTAATTATGTGATCAGCAGTCACACAAAACAAGTATCTAAAAAAAGAAGATTTCGATTAAATCTAGATTTGGAAGTTTCTCCTTTTGTAGTTGGGATGATGAAGCATACTACTCAGGGCTACTGGCTTTCTTCAAAGCTGTCTGGGTAACAACCAAGCAATTTGCAAGCCTCTCTCACATTAGAACTGACAGATGTTGAGATATACCTTATTCTATAGTCCTAACCACTGGATAGGAGGAGAGACAATCACATTTGTACCTTGTTTGCTTTTTTCATGAAGTGAATACTGTGCCAAACAGTGCCGTGCTGCAGGCTGTTGGAGCAGCAGGGAAGTCCAGGAGAAAACAGGGGTGATTGCTACTGAGGAAAAGACAGCTCGCAAAGCAGAGAGCTATTCACCTGCACTGCCTACCCTATTTTGGCAAAGGTGACTGAGAACTGTACTCCATTATTTATGGAAGTGAGGAGAAAATCAACTCAATTCAAAAACATTATAGATCCATGAATATGTACCAATACAAGCCATATTATACAGAAACTAAAAAAAAAAGAAAAAAAAAATCGAAACATCTCCCCTTCTGAAGGCAAACTATTTGCTTCTGGGGAAGTGAAAGAACTGTATAACATGCATCCTAAAATCCTTTCAAGCTGAGTCCCTACTGAGTAGCTGTTTTATCTAAAACTCTTTCATAGATCAGTGAGCCAAAAAGCCAATACTAGTTACTAGGTCACATATTGAGGAAGAGAGTATTTTGCTTTGAAAAAAACCTGAAAAAACTATCAGTCCTGCCTGATAAAGTCTGCAGAACCAGAGAGATCTTCACTGCAGGATCTATCCCGTTCTCACTGGAGTGAATAAAACCTTAAAAGCTGAATCTGTCCTCAAGTCTAAATGGGCACGTGCCCATTCTGTGCTGCTTCCTAATCAAATCAGAACATACCTATGACTCTCCTGCCCTCATTCTTCATTTGTCTCTATTTGTTTCAGTTCTCTGATCTTCCTCACTCTCCTCTTCCATTTTGGGCCATCTTCATGTGTGACCACATTCCCACAAAACTGATAAACAGCACTTTCTATGAGCACGGGCACATGCACTGTGTGACTCTGCTGGTCCCAGCTCTCTTCACCTTCCTGTACTTGCAGAAAGCTATATAAGTAATGGAAAAAATTCAACACTTTTTTAGGAAGATCTCTCCTGGATTTTGTCTTAATTCAGTGGTAAAAGGATTCCAGGTACAGCACTGGCTTAAGGAACTATTTTTTTATTAAACTATCCTTCTATTTACCAACATCATAAATATAGTTACAGTGAAACTTAACATACAAAAGTTGTTGCATTTTATTATTATTTCCTTCCCCCCTTGTCCCAACATCCTTGCTTTCCTACTCTCAGACTTCAATGTTCTTTGACAAAAACAAGAATCAGATCCTCAGTCTCATTTATGCTCCTTGAACCTCTTTGGGTTTTTCTGTTCTAAGTTCACCAAAAAAAAATCTCTTCTTCCTTGTCCCCTTGAGCTCTGGCAGTGTAGAAAAATCACAACAGGATTTTTTTAGTATTACAGTTCAGCAGCTGCTGCACACTGTTTGCGGTACATTATTGCCAAAATCAAATCTGTTCTTGTTTAATTTTGGAGAGGGGAAAGGTTGGAGTGAGAGAGAGGAAGGAAAAGGAAAAAGGCAGTTACAGAATATTAGCAAAAGGATAGGAAAAAGATTGTGTGGAAAGTCTTGTCACAACCAGAGCAGTCGTTGTGCAGCAGTCTAAATCCCAAATAATCAGGCTGGTATTATCAGTCTGCAGGTATTTATACAGTGGTAATCAAAAATACTCACTGGATTCAATAAACAAATGCTTCTACTGTAAGAAGATGGGAATCAGAGGAAAGGGGGGAAAAAAGTCTGTAAAGAAGAGCAGCAGCAAAAGCCTTTTTCTTAGACCCACTGATACCATCCAATTCTCTGTGGTAAGCCACTCACACATTTTGTTTGCTTTCCAGTATGAGACAGTGACATAGGAAGAAATTTCCTACCTGCTGCCTCTTCAGGCCAAGGAGTCCTGCTCACAGGACTGCAATTTCTCCAACACCACAATAATGACATGAGAACAAACCAGATTTGCCCCTCCAGCTTCCTGACCCTGAAGTTAATCAGAGCCAGCAACAACCAAGAAACAGGCCAATAATTAGTATCGAAAACTAGCTCTGTAGAAGGGCCTTCCAATAACACTATCATAAGGCATACATTTATCAGCAGCTTGCATAGAATACTCACATTTCTCAGCATAGGCAGAACCAACTGCTCAAATGAAACAAGGTTTACAACATATTGTCCAACCCGGTATTCACGTCTTGAAGCAGAAGAATCAGAACTGGGGCTGACAAAGAGATGCACAATTCCTTCTAAGTGCTGAGTTTAATGAGAATTCACTGCAGTCATTTCAGATGAATTTATAAGAAGTTATCCAACTAAATCAAATCCCCTTATAATTTTTCTTAAAAAGGAACAAAATTCTAAACTATACAGTAAGTCATTCTGCAGATAGCTTGCTGTCAGATAATAAATATAGCATATGCATCCTTCACAACGATGCAAGCTCAAATTTCAACAGTGTATGGAAGGACAATGGCATTTAAAAGTCAGCAGGTATATTTACACTGAAATCAAAACTCACATCTGCAGTTCAGACCTTTGAATTTTGTAATGTGACGCTACAGACAGCATCATCGCAGTATCATCTCAGTATGGGCTGCAAAACCCTTAAACAATCTTGGAAAAATACTCTGTATGTGTCAAACCACACTGTGCTAGGTGAACCTCCGTTATTAGCAGAGTGCAAATTATTTTGTCACATCAGCTCTGTGTGAATGAGGTGCTAAAGTCACACTGGACATAGACTAAGTTTTGCATTAAGTATGAAAATCTAAGTCTAGTGAATCATGAGAGACTGAGGCACTCTGCACTTCAGAGGCCCCCTCTCTGGGGCTCTGAAACCCTTTTTTTCCTAAAATTCACAGGCATGTTTTGTGGACCAAATATTCTTTAAAACACTTCTATATGCAATTTCCCTTTTCATTTTCCACCTCTGTCTCCATAAATCAGCTACCGGAAACACAAAAATCTTCCTCCCTGCCCACAATAAGCTACTTAACTGTATCCCAAAGGGACTTCGCCCCACAGTAGAAGGCTCAGCAGTGCTTCCTCTTTATCTGGTGTAAAATAATATCCAGTAAGGGAGAACACCCCTGCCTAGCATATTTTCAGTATTTCACTGTGCAACAGAGATACTGCCTACATAGACAATATAGGTATCAGCCAGGCCACAAAAACCAAGCAAAGAACTTGGCCATGAAAGCCATGTGTGCTGGAAATCACCTTCTGGAGGAGCATTTAACTTGCCAAAGGACTGGAGCAGACACAAAACAATAAGCTGCTTGCAGTTATTAAAACTTAAGTACCTGACTCTAGATAAAGGTCCTCGGTTTCCAGACAGAGTGACAACATCAAATCCTGTTCTCCTGCCACCTTCTCTAACTTCCTGTGTGTAAAATCCATCAATGGGAATGCCTGAGGATTTTAGCGCTTGAGTGACTTTCTGGATCAAAGTAGTCTTTCCAACCCCTAAAAATAAAGGGAAAAAAGCACACAGCATTAATCTTCTTCTGCACCAAAAGCCCATTTTTTAAACGCCACAGTAATGATTCAGTTCAGCAGGAACATTGATTACTTTTGAAGTTTGCAAATTACTTTTTCTAAATGGTAGGAAAGAACAGAAGCATCTTTTAAAGTTCATCCTGTTCTGACACTGTAAAGTTTCACAACAGAATGGTAAATTATCCCGGGCTACCAATGAATTTGCTAGCTTACATCATGCATGAGCAGGCCACAAAACTTACCACAAGGCAGGTAAAACCATGATATAAAACTGATATCTAAGCTTGCTGGAAGACTAACTGATGAATCTCCCTTTCTACCACTGATATCCACTACTTTTAAGAAGAGAGCTAAGTTCACCCCCTTTTTAGATCAAAAGGCCAAAGCTGACAGCTATTACCAGACGCCTAACTGGCAGAAAGGACACACTATATCTTAGAAATCAGAAGCACTCCATGTCCCTGAGATACCAGGTCGTACATGGTAAAAAGTAGTCCCAACAACAGAAAAATGTTCCTTCTGGTAATAGAATCAAGAGACTTTTTGACTAGATACAGAGAAAAGCTTGTTTATTGTGAGGCCAATGAAGCCAGGGATCAGGTTGTCTAGAGAGGTTGTGCAGTCTTCACAAACTTTAACGTTTTCAAGACATGACTGGATAAAGCCTTAAGCAACCTGGTCTAGCCTGATAACTGATACTCCTTTAAACCTCCTCAAGTCCCTTTTTTACATGAATTATCTTCTGATCCTATAATTAATTTTCTTATCCTAAGACAGATCCTTAAAACTCTCACCACCTGCTATCCTCTTGCACAGTCTGATACACCTTTTACAATGTGAATACTGGTCATGTTCCAGACATCCTTTCAGTTTTTCTCCTCTGCCACTGTACGAGTACATCCCTCGACAATCTCCTTTTAAACTCACCTTTATTGCCTCTCACAAAATTTAGTGCTATCACTTCATTTTTAATCACTGCTCTAAAAAATTCAGACAGAAAATAATCCTGAAGAAAAAATCTTCAAATTCCTGGAGATGAGGAACACAGACCAAATGTGAGATGCCTAAAGATGTCAACAGAAATAATTTCTAGATGCACACACCAAATTTCTACTTTAGACTTTAAGCAGATTTAGAAACCATTTTCCTAACAATACTAATGACTAAATATTCTGTGGCTTCAAAGGCATCTAGTCAAATGCTTAAGCAAACTTTTGAAATTTGAAGAAGAGGGCTTCCTGGCAGATGAACAACAAAAAAAATGGTAACTGTGGCACCCTCAGTATCTAACATTTTTTCAAGGCCTTGTCTCTTGTAAGTGAATTTATACTAACTTCGCTAAGTGGATTTGCTGTCCCTTATTTGTTTACATTCATTCAGTAAACTCCCAAACTAGAGTGATTCAAACTACGTTTAAGAAAGCTTGAAGTTAGACATTTAGCTAATCAAAACAGTACATCCAATTTCAGATAAATGAAGAGATACAAGACCTAAGCAGCCCTAACCTTTGCATCTCCTGAAAGGCTGCCTTTATTCAAGTGGATGGAAAGCCAGTGTGAAGTTGGTGGAATGTATTCCTACCCCAGCCTAGCAGCAGCATTTTAAATTAATTCCAGTCAAGACAAGCATCTGCAAGAGGTTCATAAACAGGAGAATTAGGCCCACTGCTTTACTCCCACACCACAAAGGAAAGCTCTGCAATCATAATAACTGGTTAACTTCTTTATGAACCATAGAGTTTGACCCTCATACTATGTTCCACTCAGGCTCCACAATAACCAGACTCCCTTACCATGACAAATTACTCCACTGCTTCAATCAAGGCCTGCCCATCTGGGACACCACTTATTGCCGACACCTGCACTTCACTGACGCTGGAAGTGCTAAATCACTACATCTAAGTTGCAGGAAAGATGAGTTCTCAGAAATTATTAATCGCTGCAGTTTATATTGCAGCAGGATTAGATGTCCAAGAAGTGGGTTTTTTTTCCCCAACACTGAATTCCAGGGCAGAAGCCAGGGACAAAGCAGCAGCGCCTGGAAAAGTACATGGCTTGGAGGGCTGGATGGAGAGGTAAAGTAGCATTTCATTAGAAACAAACTAATTAGCGCAACAGCTCTGAAATCGACACGGCGGAGGGGAGGAGCTCCGGGCCCGCAGCGGCGGAACCTCGGGCACTGCCGGGCCCAGCTGGAGGGGCTCCAGGGGCTTCATCGGAGCCTGGGCCGGCGCCGGGGCCTGGCAGCAGCTGCCTTCCCCCGGCTCTGAGCGCCTCACAGCCCCGCCTGCACCGCAGAGGGCCGGACAGGGCCAGGCCAAGCGAAGCGAAAAGAAGCCCGGCCAGGCCGTGTCCCAGGGCATCCCCTCGGCCACGCCGCCGCCCCTGCCGGGCTCCTCCCGCCCCCATTACCTGGGGGTCCTGTAAGAAACACGTGCTTGGACATGACAGTGTCGCGCTCCGCCCTCGCCCCCTTCCGGCGTTCCGCCCCGGCTCCCGCTCCGCCCCCGGCCCGGCCCGGCCGCGCTCCGCCCCGGGCGGGAGTGTCCCGAACCCCGGGCGGGTGGTGCTCCCTGGGCGCGACGGACCCTGCCCGGCCTGAGACCGCCTCGGAGGCGGGGCCAGGCGGGGTCTGCTGTCGTGGTGTTTGCCAGAGTGGAAGCAGCTTAATCTTAGGGAAGAGGGAAAAACAGCCATTAGTTTCCTGGTTGCGGGCCGGCGTTTTCTTTATCCAGTTAGCTTAATCTGTTACGTGCCTGAGGGTGTTAATACAATACACATGTTAATATGAATGTTAATGTGAATGTTAAGGTGTGAGAATAGACCTTAAAGATAAGTCCCAAGCCTCCCTGCCACGGGCAGGGTTACGTCCCACTAGACCGGGTTGCTCAAGGCCTCATCCAGCCTGGCCTTGAACACTGCCAGGGTTGGGGCATCCACAGCGACCCTGGGCAACCTGTGCCAGTGGCTCACCACCCTCACAGTGAAAAAATTCTTCCTAATATCTAACCTAAATTTTCCCTCTTGTAGTTTGTACCCATTGCTCCTTGTCCCATCTCTGCGTTCCTGATGAAGAGTCCCTCTCTGGCATCCCTGTGTCCCTGTTAAGATACTGGAAGGTTGCTGTGAGGTCTCCACACAACCTTTTCCGAGCTGAACAGACACAACTTTTTCAGTGTGCCTTGGTAGGGAAGGTGCTCCAGTCATCTTACCAATTTCCGGGCCTCTTCTGGACTTGCTCCAACAGTTCCATATTCTTCTTATGTTGGGGACACCAGAACTGTACACAGTTCTCCAGATGGGGTTCTCACAAGTGCAGAGATATAATAATAAACTCTCCCTAGAGCTTTCCACCTGTTTCAAAGAAGCAATGTGCCCAGGGTGTAGCAAACCAGTAAATTAAAAAAAAAGAATGGTTTGTCTGAAATCTTGATGCAAACAGCACATGTAACTAAGGGGGGCTGATATACAACCAGGGGATTGTTACAAAGCTAAGCAAGTTGAGGAGGCCTGGCAGGTTTAACAAAGATGCTGATAGACATCTGGATCCCAAAATGCCATATGCATATGGCCTCCTTATTTGTTTAGACTTGCGTGATGGAGCAGTAAGGGAGCAGGGAAAAGGATTTTTATGTGGAGGACTGTGGTGCACAGGCTTCTGGCTGGATGAAGTGGTGCCCGACATCAAGAAATACTGATTCCTGCCTGGCCATAAGCACCAAAATGGTTACCCAAAAACATTGGGCTGTGAAAGGGCTAGATCGCAGTTTCTGCTTGACTCACTAGAATTGATCACTTCAGGTTCAGCCCATCTTTGTCAGGCTTTCATTTTCAGTAATTTCTCAAGGAGTTAAAGGTTATTCATCATTTTCACAAAGATAATGAGTATCCTTGTCAGCCTGATGAAATGTGCATATCAGCAGATAGAGTGTACCTCACAGTAGATGGGTATTTCCATAAATTTAACAAAATATTTTTGATGTGTACGTCACATATGGCTACTCTTCCTTGTATTGTTTTATGTTCTTAGAAGGAATAACTACATGTGGAACATGTTTCATGCTTAAATACTTAATTAAAAAAACATGACAACTCTGGCATTACTCTCAGGAGGTTGGAGGGTCGAGAGGTAACAAAGACAGCTTCCCTTTTCATCTAAAATGAAAACTGTATTTTCATGGTTTACATTCTTGTACTTTGTTTTGGTGGCTTTTTAGGATCAGTGATACCGTGATGTTGACTTACAGTTTCTTGAGGGTGATTGTCAGGCATCTTTAATCTAAAGAGAGAAGCGCAGAGAAGAATTGCATATTTGAATGGACTATTAACACAAGAACAACACTTTACAACTGGCTACTTCACCCTTGCCCTGAACTTCCTGTGCAGAGCTTACCATGATTGATTTTACAGGTAGGTTTTCTGTATAATATGAAACTAAATCAGTCTATTGGCTGGTCTCCCAGGCAGGCCACATAAAGAGACCCAGACAATGTTGTTTTGTTCGACGCTGAGTTTTCCTAGGTTTTACAAATCAACCTTTTCTTTTTCAGAAGTGCCTGTGGAGAATTTTAAGGCTATCAATACTGTTTGACAGAACCCTTGTTTTCTGGTATTCTAAGAACTGTTTCATCCCATTTTCAGATACAGGACTCTGAGTTATTTCACTGTGCAGTTAAGACCTTTCTCTTGCAAACAGATGTGTAAGCAAAGTAGTTGCACTACCAGGGCTTAAATTATGTAGCATTTCACTTTGATTTCCATTGTAATTTCTGTGTTTTCTCTTTCTGAATGCTCTGTCTAGGTTGAAGAAATTTAAAAGCATGAAAGTGATGAAGTAATTATGCCAGTTGTGCTTTTGTAGAGTTTTGCTGTTAAGAGGACCTTATGTTTCCTAAATTGACTGGAATTTTTATGTATATTTTGTCAAAGATTTACTGTTTAAGTTTGTTCCCTTTGATATATTTATTCTGTAATCAGTGACTGCATAGAAGATGCAGGTTGTTCAAAAAGCACGAGTTGCAGCCAACATGTTGTCTGCTCTGTAGCTGTATGCTCGAACCAGCCTCTGTGCTTTCCTGATCCTGGGATTTTTGCATTCTTGGCTGGAGATGGTTAGCTGAAATAAGAAGAAACAGCACATGCCCTAGCAGTGCATATAATTCTAAAAGAAAATAGGTAAGTGGGTTTTATTCCTTCCAGGATGAGAAGGAATGAGATGAGATGAGATGAGATGAGATGAGATGAGATGAGATGAGATGAGATGAGATGAGATGAGATGAGATGAGATGAACCCAGCTTTTCCTCATCCAGTACTTAATTAGTAGTAATTTATTCCTAAAACGTTTCCCGTTCAAAATATTTTCCTGACCAAGTACCTAACTCTTTTTTTTGCTAGGTGAGGGTGAGTAAAATTCAATTCATGCTGAATTGAATTGTATGATTGGGAAAGGCCATGAAAGAAGTATTTGCAGAAAGACCCCCTGTGCAGTTTCAGGGGCAGGCTGTAATTCTGGGTGATCTGTGGAGACCGTGGAAGGAGCTGCCAGTCATTGTTATGAACTGTTAACTAAGCCTGGGGAAGCTTGCATTTATTGCTGGATGCTGACTAAAAAAAAATTGGATAGAGTCCTAGACCTTTATGTTGAACGCAGTAAAATTAATTAACTGCAAGTTTCCAGACCACTGACTAAGAAAAGAGGCCATTTATGATATTTATAGTATTCCCTAGAGTAGAAGCTGGAAGGAATGAGAGTGTAATCCACCATCTCTGACCTGCCTCAGTAGGCAGGAGTTTACATTTCAGCACTGCCTCGAGGTAGGCACAGTACCTCGTTACAGTTTCAGCCCTTGGTTTATCTGGTGTTAAGTTTTGGAGTTTTTCACCTCATGGAAGAGACAATGGTTAAGTTGAAACCCTTTTCTTTCTCTCCAATGGAACTTGTCTTCTTGATTCACGGTACCTCAAGTTGGTAGAGCATTTTGCTTGCATCAGGATAAGAAAATACATTTTTTTGAAAAATAACACTTTGTATTAGAGAGTTCCTTATTTTGTCCTTGTTCTCCCCTGCAGAGAATTCTCCTGCTCGCAGATAGTGGGTCTGGCTGTATATCACTGGCCATCTAATCATATTAGTGATGGTATTTCAGAATTGACTTTGGTTTAACCTGTGGAGTAATCATGGCATCAGCAGGTGTCTGAGAGAAAGCACTGAGCACCTACAGCCTGACAGTCTTTTAATCTTAAACTTCCCAGAGAGATAAGCCATTAGCTACATGCAGAGCTTCCTTTAGATGAAAACTGTGGTCCTCCTTCTGTCAGAGATTTACCTACAGAGCTTTTTTTTTGTGTGGGTCATGCAGTAGAAATCCTTTATGTTCGTTCCATCAAGGGTAGTGTCCCCCAAAACAGAAGAAATTCCTGACAACAGGTATGAGAAATAAATATATCAAATGTTATAAATAAATATATGGTAGTTGGGGAGTATTTGTGAAATTGAATTCACTATTGTAAAAAACAGAGAACAACCAACATTCAAAGAATGTAGTCCTCCGTCTCTCCCACTACAGCATGTTGAACCTTCTGGGCAATTGCAGACAGAGGGGAAAAAGTAAAAAATCCAGTAAGTTGCTATACATTTTTTAAAATGTACATGTCTGGATATAAGAAAAAGCTCCTTTTAATGATCTGAGGGGAATTATGCAGCATAAACAGGATCCTTATTAGGAAGGAGAGAAGTCACATAGAGCTCAATCCATAGCACAAATCCATAGGAAACCAGCTTTCATTGTTTCCATTCTCAATGAAATATTTTGCTTGTTTGCTCTTCTAGTTTCCCACCTTCTACTTCTTGAAAAAGATAGTTTTCCTGAAACTGCATGACATTTTGTATGGTATTCTTACATTTTACTAGAAATAGCAAGATGTATTTCACTTTGAAAAAAAAAATGCAGTGTAGTTTATGGGATGATAAAACCAAATTTACTATGATAATCTGTTATTTTGACAGGTATACTGACCTGAAAATTTCAAATTTCAACTGAATTCTGTCAGATGTCAATGAAATACTCTGTAGTTGAGGAAGAACATTGCAAAAGAAAATAAATCTATTTGTATTGCTAAATTTTTCAATGCTGTTTCTTAAGGTGTAACAATTTTGTCAAGCAAATGTCATTCTTGTGGTTGTTGATTTAAATAGGCAGGAACATAAGTGAATTTCTATACTACTTTGAGTGACAGTTGGCAGAGTACAACCTGCTTTACTAAAAAGTGCATCAGGCAGTAGTTCCTACAAGACAGTTCAGAGAAACTATAGGATGAAGTGAACTCAAAAATCACGAGAAAGTGAAGCAAATTATCTCCCACTGGGGCTGAGAGAATACAAGGAAAACCTAAGCCAGTTTGACAAGCTGTAAATATATATGTATTTAGAAGAATATAATTTTCAGATTTCTACTCCTCAGAGATGCTCCTTTTTTGGATAACAGTTTTTATACATAAAGCATGCAGTGGTGAGCCCTGCAGTACACTGACGGACAAGTGTAAGGATGTTCCAGGAAGGCCTTCATGTCTTTGGCACCTACATGGACTATATATATATATAGAGAGAGAGAGAGTCCGTGTATATATATATATACACACTCACACACACACACACACACCCACCCCCGCACACATATATACACACAATATGGATTCAGCCGGATTCATTTAATGCAATGTGAACAGGTTAGCCAGGGGATCAGGCCCAGCCTGCGTGGGTTTATGAAAGGCAGATCCTTATTGGATGAGGGAAAGGCTGTGGATGTTGTTTACCTAGACTTTAGTGAAGCCTTTGGTACTGTCTTCCATGGCATTCTCCTGGAAAAAGTTGGTTCCCACGGTGTGTGTGGATGGGTGTACTCTTTGATGGATAGAAGATTGGCTGGATGGCCAGGTGGGGGTCAGCCTCTTTTCCCAGGAAACAAGTGATAGAACAGGAGGAAATGGCCTCAAGTTGCACTAGGGGAAGTTTAGGTTGGATATTAGGAAACCTTTCCTCACAGATAGAATTGTCAAGCATTGCAACAGACTACCCAGGGAAGTGGTGGAGTCATCATGTTCAAACAACAGGGTTATGGCATTTGAGGACATGTTTTAATGGTAAACATGGTAGAGGTGCTAGGTTGGTGATTGGACTTGATCTTAAAGGTCTATTCCAACCTTAACAATTCTATGAATCTGCAATTTGTTATTCAGCTTTTCTTCTATTCTGAATAATTTGGCATCAGCTGCAATCTTTGTCTGTTTACTGTCTATCCTTCTCTATATAATTTGTGATGAAGGTGAATAACGTAGCCCTTAGTGTGGATGCAGATGGACATCTAGTGATGAACTTCATCATTATGAAAAATGTCCATTTGCCCCTACATTTTCTTTCTTGTGTTTTATGCAATTATTTATCCATAGTAAGATTATTCCATGGCAGTTTGGTTCTTCAAAGACCTTTGTAGAGTGGCCTCTCAAAGGCCTGGTGGAAATCCAAATGAACTTTGTCATTCAGATTATCTACTTCCACATGATCTAATGAAATCTAGGAGATCTGTGAAACATGACTGCTTTCTTGCCAAGGTCAGACACCACATTCTTATAGTAAGTCTCCAGGCATGGATATGTCAATAGATTAACACTTGCAGACAATGAAGAAAAGTAAATTATATGCCTGGTCCATAAGCTTCAAGAATTTAATTTCTCAGACACTTAGTATCCCATTTGTTTTTTAAAATAGTTATTACTTTCAATAGTTATTAAGTCTGAAGAAATGAAGAGACAGCATAACTACAAAATCTAATTTCCCTAAAACAGGAAATTTCCAATTTTTCCAACCTTATTCACTCTAGTGATACCTTGAAATTACTTCAGTTAGATTTTATTATCCAGTAAAATACTAATCAGCATAAATGAAGATGTCAGAAAGCTACATAAAAAGCTGCCATAAATAGTTCTCTTGTTCTTCTGTATATTCAGTTTGAATTAAAGCATTTGTTCATTCAGGGTCAGCAGAGCCCATTAGGGACACGTATTCATATCTGTGTTATATCAGATGCCAGGAAATAGTACCCATTTATTCTGTGTGAAGTCTAATGCATTGTGATCATTTGAGGGTTTATCTTACAGAAAGCTGTCCTAGTGGGATGCTGAGGAATCTACCAACACATTTCAATACAATAGCACAGTAGTTTATTACCTTCATTTAAAATTTGCATTTCTCTTTCTGGTGAGATTTTTCTAGCTTTGGATTTCAGACAGTGAATCTTGTTATGTCTTTGTCTGTTTTAGAAACTGGACACTGTTCTACTAATCTGATACTATGTATACTTACATTTGTGTCACTATCAAAGAAATGCTTGTACATTTATTTTGTTACATCATCTTCCTCACCCTTGGTGTTAAAAGGGACATCGTGTACCCCTGCTCGTATTATAACATTTTCCCAAGAAAATTAAGTCTCTGGTTGTTAATTTTCTATTCCTTCCCTTTCTACCAAGAAAAGAACAAAGGAAAGAAATCTGCCTGCTGAATAAATTCCTCCTAGTACCACCTATGTTTTTGTCCTGCCACAAAGAGGAAAGTCACAGAGAATAAACAAACAGTCTCTCCTGTGCTAAAATCTATACAGTTTCTGGCATGGCTGTCAGTCAGTTATTTCTTGATGTGAAAAACAAAACCCTATTTCAGCATTAGCAGTTAATGGTATTGACATTGCTGAATAGCCAATTCAGCTCAATATCACTGGGAAAAATGTAATTTGAGCAATCAGATGGATGACATTCATTCTTTAAATGATAAAACCATCTTCATGGTTACCATTTTCTTTAGTTACCATTTTTTTATCATGTGTTTTTTAGCGTAGCTGCATTTGTCATGTTACTGGTAATGTAGTTAAGTTTAATTTCTCCTATGAACCCTTGTAGAAGGCTGTGTATAATTCTGTTTGTGTCATTACGAATTCTGATTCATCAATTTAGATTGTTCTGAAGTCTTGGTTGCTGGAAACAGTGATTTTCCCTCTTGCCAGGAACTGATGATTTGTTTTCTTCCCAGAAGAAAAGCTTGTTATTTACTTGTTCATAATATGTGCTTTGTCTGCCTGACTGATATTTGGAGTCCATTTGTAGTTTAGGTGTCTTTCAAGTAAAAATTATTCATGAGTTAAGTAACTCATCAAAACCAAGTGGGTAGATTTAGCAAGGTAATGCTTTTAACAATTAAAATGTAATAAAGGGTGGATCTCTGCCTCATGACCTTGTATCAGAGGTTGGCCATCATTCTGCAAGCACTTAGGTTTGTATTCAGCCTTGCCACTGTAACATGTTAATGGACCAGCAATGTCATGGCATGTTCCTAGAGATGGTGAAAGGCTCTGTCCTTTTAATTTAATTTGAAAATACCTACTTTTGTGCTAGGAAACTTCTCTCCATTTATTATTTTTCCTATTCCATAGGAGGGGAAATCAAGCGTTCACCTTGAACTTAGTTGGAAATTAAACTTTGGAAAGTAACATCTAAAGATCACCTGAGCAATCTGGTGTTGAAAGGCGAGCTGACTCCTCTGACTTGTTGAGTTAATGGGAGATTATGTTCCAAAAGTACCTTTCTTAATTAGGGAGACCATGAGAGGAAGAACACATGGATGGGAGGGAAACAGTTAAAGTTCATTAAGATACTCTTTTTTCCCCTCAATCATAAGTCTCTTTACCAACAAACAAAAACATCAGACTAGTGTTGTGCTGAATGAATAGCAAGAACTATTCTTTCTGTCCTCTTTTCCTGAGTTTCTAATCTGAACTGAAGGGCCTTTTTAGGTAGGTAGGTTGATTTGTTGGTTGGTTGGTGGGTTGGTGTGGTGGTGCATAACTTTCATATTACCTTTCTTACATTGCAGAAGTCCTGAGTTTGCTTCTATTATCTCTATGGGCAGTCCTTCTTCTTTTCCAACTTTATGGGAAAAAATAGCTAATGTAAGCAAGGATGATGGGATTAAGTCAGAAACAAATTGAGTTAAAGATGGTAGTTGAACCTAGTGAGAATTATCCAATTTAAAATCGAAATGTTATTCTATAAATGATTTTTGTTCATGTTATTTGATTTAAAATCCTTCTTATTTTACATTGGGTAGCATTAAAAAGCTAGCAATTACCAACATTTTTATGTAACATACCTGGAAACAGCACTGTCAAGTTCAGCTTAATGATTGCTAATGTTTTAGACAGCAGCCTGTATGAGTATACATTGAGAGAAACTAAGGGGGAGCCAAGAGGTACAATGGGAATTTAAAAGCAAGTTTGATGACTGATACCATGATACATTTTAGAAGTTACTCTCTAAGTCTCAGCATCCTGACTAGAACATGGTTTTGATTACTGATGTTCTGTTTCTTAAAATTCCCCACTATGTTTTGTACTTAACCATTATAGCACTTGGCATTGCCTGTCCTAGTCCATTTTGTTTGACATGTAGCAATTCTCATAGCACAACATTTTCCTCCAGAAGTGTAAACAGCTTTTCCCTGTATAAGTTGACAGAAGAGAGGACACTTATTCCCATGGTATGCACAAAGACCATAAATGAATCCTTCTGGATGAAAGATTCTCCATAAGTGTAAGATCATTATCATGACTGCTATAAATACCTGAATGCTGCTTGTAGTTTTAAATACACTTCTGACACTCTTTCCTTGCTGGTAGTGCTAGTTCTTCAGTGCTTTTCCTGCTCTTTAATCCTAATGTTTTGGAATTTTATTTAAAGTGAATAAACTGAGAATACTGGCTCTCACAGCTAACCATTCTTCAGCACAAACTGGTCCCAGCACCTTTTACAGTAGGTGCTATTAGCTGTTATAATAGCTGTATCAATCAAAGCAGCATACAAAGAATATATCACTATTTAAAGAAATGTACATCTTAAGTAATCATCAAGGCTTGGAATGACATTTAGGCATCATGCCTAGTGAGCAGTAATACTAAGTGTTCTCTGACAATACCAGTCACTGATGTCTCAAGTTATGGTCAATAGTAAACAAAGTTCTGGCAAATAGCTAAGTCCTATGGGAAGCACTAGTAGTGCCCAGGCACTGACACACATACATATATATCCTGTATGTTGTGCTTCTACTAACTTGTTGTTTCTTGACTCCTATTGCCTTCTTCTGCATTTTTAAAATTTTTTATTCTTGGGGATTTTTTTTTTTGTTGTTGTTGTTCCTTCCTGCCTCATAATTAATGCTGCAGTAAAGTCATTCCTTCCTGGCAACTGGAATCCAAACAAAAGATGGGCTTTACCTTACACTCAAGCTTCCTGCCTCAAGGGCTGGAAACTCTGGGTCGTTGCAGTTACATCCCATCAGTGTGAGACAGCATACTTGCTGCTGCCCCTGAGCTTGCAAGTCTGAGCCCCTGTGTCCTCCAAATAGGCTGACAGGGTATCTGGTCTTGTAAGGGAAGGAACTCTTTAGACTACAAGTGTGCTCTCTCCCCTTCTCACCTGTACTGACTCAGATCTTGTAGTTTCAGCAAGATCCACTGACCTCAGTAAATGAACTGGTGTTCAGGTCCATTCCTATTATGTCATCCATGATTTCTGCTTCCACTGTTTTCTTCGAAGGTTTTGTTCAGAACTGTGGCTGGAGACAAAACCTGATGGTCAGATAATTGTGGATATTTGGGGCTTAACACTGTATGTTCTTTATGCTTTTCTTTCACGTGCTATTCATTATACAATCGTTTGTATTTCACAGTGCTTTCCTTTGAAGTTCTAGATGTGATTTACTCAGATTAATGTCATTGGGGTGAGCCTGCTCTGGTGGAACAGGTAGAAAGTCGACACTACAGGTTTACAGATAGTAACAGAATAGCATAGTTGCACAGCCTGGGACATGAACTAGCTTTTAGTCATGTGCTTTTTAACTGTAGGGCTAATAGCAGTGTCTCTGTGGTCTCTTAGGAAAGAGATGTCATGATTAACTTGGCTGCTGCCATTATCTTGTGTAGCTTCAAATAGCACAATTTAGTGTCTTCAATGGTCTTGTGATGATTTGTTGTAATTGTCACAGTTCTCAGGTTTCCTTGTTGTTATATAATTCTTAAATAGGCTGCTTCTATTATGTATTTCATACCCCAAGAAGGGATTGCATGTCCTAAAGCTCATTCAAGTTTTTCAAAAAGCTGTACCTCTTGGTCTTATAAAATAAGTTACATTGACCTACAAGCTTTGTCTTGTCCTTAGCTGTAGAATTATTTTCATATTTTGTGTTCCTTGAATGCTGAAGAGGGAGTTTCAAACTGCGCCATAAAGTTTCTATTAAATGCACAATGATGAAAGACACGTTTGTAGTCAGAATGTGGCAGCTGGTTTTAAGTTTCAGACTGAAGTTGTGTTGAGAGGACAAGGTAAGGCAGTTTTTCTGGTGATAAAGAGAAAATCTTTTTATCCTGTCTAGTCTCCAGTTACAGTAATTTTGGACCTTTCACAAGTAGCAAATTCGGGGGGGAAAAAAGAAAGATAAGAAAAACAATATATAAAGTAAATAGTAGTCTTGTTCCTTCAGTCTATAAGTTGGTGATAGATGAACCTTCAGGGATTTAAAATTCAGTCCAAATGAGCATTTAGCACTTCAGATTATTATCAGAAGAACCAGTCAAATCTAGAGAGATGCTTCATAGGTTTACCATTGTGCACTGTTAAAATGAAATAACGTGAGGATAAATTTCTTAATTACATATCAACATTTGTTGTATCAGAACAGAAATTGGAAGCTGTCTGAATGTGGATGGCATGTCAACTTAGAGAGGAAGAGAAAAGCCAGAGATTTCCTGTTTATTTGAATTATTTTGTTCTTTCCCACTAAATATGGCTTGGACAAAAATCCAAAATCTAAATACCTGACTGTGTTTATATGTGCACAGATATGTGTTCTTCTGTCTTATTTATACATGCATCTATGTTATAAGAGAATGCTCAGAGACACAATAATAAGGATTTTCAGTATATTCTTATTTCCACATGTGCATAAAGATCAGCCAAAGGTTAACATTGCAACCATTTTGCAGCTATTTGCAGAACATGAATTATTTCTTCTCACTTCAATGTGTCATTGTAATTAATTCACATTGGAGAATAACATTCCATTTTTAATTTAACTAGTTCCATTTAATTCTGAGTCCTTGTTAGAATGTAGCTTAAACAATGACCACATCTTATGAAAATATACAACAAGAAAATAACATCTGCTGCACTATGCTGGCAAACACCAAGGCTAATGAATGGTTGTCAGTATCAAAACAGATGTCTGTTTACAGTTTAAGAAATATTCTTTACCAGTCTAAGTAAATCCCCAAGTTAATTTAACTCTTGTTTGCAGTGTGTGGCTCAAGTTGCTTTTCTATGGTGAGGCATGATGAAAATGTTGGTAGATTGAGAGGTTTCTGTTCCCCTTAAGAAGTCTGACTTCAATGTGACATCCTATTTGGCTTGCGGAATCCATAAAAACAGTTTGATTTGATGAGGATTATCTTATCAGTAGGAGAAGACTTCCCTAATATGCTGAATATAATTATCTGCATAGGAGCATTACAGTTCAAAATGCTCAAGGGTTTTCCTTGGAGTGGAAAAGGGACGTTTAAGGGAAAGAATACAGAGAGCCATATCACACAATCAAGTGAAATAAAATGGAAACAACTTCAATGCTCTCCTCTCCATATGTCATATTCTTAGCAGTTCTCAGCTTGTAGATCTTGGATCTTCTTAGATCTACCCCACTTCCCAATGTAAATAATGTAAACACCGACACTCACAACAATGAACAAACTGCACGCAACATCCACAGGCCACTCTTGCATTTGTCTCTTCTCACTAAAGTCACATTAAATTCAGTTCCTTCTTTTTCCTGGGATAACAAGTTATTTTAAACCTTTCTTGGTTATCCAGGTCAGTATTAGGAAAGTTCATTTTCTAATGAAGAGTCTTATTTTTTCTGAGACTTTCAGTGTACAGTCAGGGATTTGGAGGTCAGGATGGAGCCACCAGTACAGAATATAAATTATTTCCTTGAATGTATAGAATTTTTTAACCTTGTAACAGTGTCTCTAGCCTGTCAAGTTTCATAGCTCTAAGTGCACTTTTATGCAGATATGAGCATTAGACAATATATTTTGACCACCTTTTTCCATAATGGTTACACTAATACTTGAATAACTTCATCATGACGTTACTCTTTTTCCTTGTTACTTTTTCTCCAAAGAAAATAGCATTTAAGAAGATTAATTGATTTTTGAGAATGAGTCAACAAATTACATGTTGTGTTTTGTCTTTATCATACACAGAAAATTACTGCTACAGTGTGTCAGTAATTCACGATGACATATAAATTGGACAGAATCCAGCAGAGATCACAGAGTGATGAACACTGCTCATTATTCAATCTACTTTTATGGACATCAAGAGGAATTAAAAAGGAGTCTGTAGGTGTTACTGAGGCTTTTGCTGTTTTGCCAGAATAATCCCTAAGTATTGCACATACTTAAACAGTTACAGAGGTTATGAGTAGTGCACAAGCACAATGCCACTTAATGTAAGCAGTCTTTCACCACTTGCACTGTTAAAACTTGCTAGAATGCTGTATTATGCTTACTGAAAAGTGCAATCTTTAATTTTGTACCTGAAGTTTTAGGTGTATCTTCTTGTTTGTTGTAGGTATTGACTTGCTTATCATAAAGGTTTCTCAGTAAGATGCTGAACCCAAAAACATGCAATAAAAACCATGGGAACAAGTTTTTCCAAATGATTTTCTGTCTCCACAAAGTAACTTTTCCTGAACTACTTAATACTTCAAAACTATGGATTCTGGGTGCTTTTTAATCCTCTCATCTTAGTTTCTAGCAAGTGTGAGGCACCGATTATCTTGTAGAAACCACTGAACTCTGACTTCTTATTCCTTTGATGCTTCTTATGTTCAATTGCTTCTCCCACTCCATCTCCCAGCCAAGAGTGGAAGCAAGGCAAGGAGAGGACAGGGTACAAGTAGGGAGAATTTCCTCTGCTTAGAAATTTAAAAAGTCAGGAATTATATAATTTATCCCACAATTACAGTTTATGGTGCACATGATGTATGTGGAATTCTGGAATAATTATGGTGTGTGAAAAGTTGGTTTCTTTGGTTTCTCTTTGTTCTTCTCTTCACACAGAATCAGTTTTAAAATTGCTTCCTTTTCTTATGCTGGGTAATAGACTGTGCATTTTACAGTATCACTAAAGCCAAAAATAAGAGACAGAATGTGGCCTCTGGAGAGAAACTGAGCAGAAAATTTGGCTCTTTGTGCTGTGACAGCATGGCAGAAAATCATCTTCTATTCCCTGTCTTTTATTCATGTAGAATTGTAAGAACCTCTCTTCCATATATTTTGTCCTCTGAGATGGAGGGGCAGATTTAGGCAGACAGAGGACCTCCAAGATTGTATCCCAACTTCTGTCTCTCCTTGCCATTGCCAGTCTGACACATTGGGCACTTAGGGTCATACAGTAGGGATCATCTCAGCTGTTGTGCTGCCTCTTGCCCTGCATTGAAGCTGTGCCAGTGTAGGAGTGTGTTGAACATGAACATATACTGGAGTGCCCAGGAAAACTGGAAAGCAGTGAGTCACCAGGAACTACAGTATAGGTCCAGCTTTGGAGGATCCTGATAACAGACTGGCTGAGTTGCTAACAAAATGTCTAGAACTGTCTAGAAAAGAGAGTGTTGTCCTTAATTCTAGAGAAGAATTACTTAAGAGGCATGTAAGGAAAATAATTATCTGGAGAAAAGCAGACTTTAGGGAAATAATCTGCTGGAAACATTCAAACTAAGGGGAATGCAAATCAGTGAAACTTTTTGTTCAGGGTAATCAGTCTCTTTCATTCTGCTCCTCCAGTCTTCTTCATGTAATGCGGGACATAGCTTGAGAGAGACAACTGGTGGCAAGATACACTTAACAATAGTGGCAGACAGACAATAAATTCTACACAATTGTTTGTATTTTCCTATCACAAAAATACAGATGTGGTAGAAGACCAATTCTGACTTTTCTGAGGAATTTTCTGTCAAAAGGATTTGCTAAATGCTGTTAAACAAGCAAAACCCAACCACAACAAAAGCACATCAGAAATAGTAACATTCCTCTTTTTTTAAAAGCTCATGTGATTTTGAAAAGTCTGTATTCATAAAGAAAGCTGTTTTAGGGCATAGTTCATAATAAAGGTGATAGTAATTTTTCTCCTCTTACTTCTTTCCTGGATATCCTATGGTCAGGTAAATACCAGAGCATACATAGCTCCAAAATTAAGCTCTTTATAATTAAAATTAGCTATAAATCTTGTATGCTTATTGCACATTGTAGTCACCAAATATCACTTTTGGCAGTGTCCTCAGTCAAAGGAAGAACTGTGAGGCTTGAGTTTTTTCTTTAAAACAAAATAAATTGAAACGAGCTACGAGGAGTGAATGGAGGAATAGCCTTTTGTCTGAGTTTTATATCTTGGTGGAACTGTGGCTTGTCTGTTAGTAGGAACACTGATTTCCTTCATGCTGCTGGCCATCTTTTGTACAGAAAATGTATCAGTCTTTCTTGCAGTTTTTTGAGATTAAGGAAGACTAAGTAATTATCTCATCTACAGAATTAGTATCCATCTGTAGCATGAAGAAAATATAAGGCATTGCATGGAAGTTTGGAGATTATAAAATTGATAGGATAAAAAAAGAAGGTACTGCTTTACAAACTAGGTACATTTGCACATAAAAATGAAAGCCTGTGGGTTTCAGAAGCACAAAGATGTTGATCCCACTTACACAGTGGCGGCTGCATCTTGAGAAAGAAAGCTTCAGAAATAGCAGGGAAGGGCCAGGGGTTGAGGAGTAGTTGGTTGAACATATACTCCTAGTTTTATGCTGAGGCTGAGTAGCTGTCACAGTCCTTATAGACAGTGTAGCAGAAGGAATCCAGAGCAGGGATAGAAAATCACATTCTGCCATTATACAGCCTGTTACTGGGTTCCTTATCCTGTGCTGGTGTTAATACACTTAGAAAGGGAGAGACGAGAGAAAAGTATAGAAAACTCATTAAGTCTCCCATAATAAAAGGTAAGCTCTCAAATTTACCCATGGAGGTGACTTGAGGTGACATATCAATCTTAATGCACACAGGAAGATTTGTAGTATGGCAGTTTTAATGAGCTGTAATAGGGGAATTGGACCAATTCATATTAGAAATAGAGTGCCAGATTTTCTAATGGGATGGTAATTAGTTCCTGGGTCGTGGCAGTCATGATGGATTTTCCATCACTTCCAAGACCTTAAATCTGATTGTGCACTTCTCCATACAATTAGTTTTGACTGCAGCTTATTAAAGTGACGTGGGAATTGTTGTGTGAGAGTGTCTTCTCTGGCTAGATTAGTGTTTTCTGTTTTAAACTTACTTGTAGTTGATGTACATTTCTATTCAACAGAAAATTCCAGGGTTTAATTTTACTGAAAGTTTGAACACCTTTAAAACTGCAGATCCCTGGAATACTTCCACTTTGTTGGAAGGAATAGAAACACTCTCCCTCATTGTGGTTCATCTCTCAAGACAGCATTACTTTTTTTAGAATGGTCTCTGCTCATCCTGATCACCTATGTCCTTGCCGGATCTCCAGTGAGACCTGGCAGATGACCAAGTTCTTGCTGCTGTTTTTCAGCAATACTTGGCCGCGAGAGTGATGCCCTGGACTGTTTCTTAGCCCCTGTGGAGAGTCCTGCAAATTCCACTGAATACTGCCACGCTACTTGTATTGTAACAGATATGAGATCAAATCCAAACCTCTTAAACTGTACGTACATCTGTGAAAGAATTTGATGCTGCTAATTTGGGAAAAATTGTTCAGAATTTCTGTACTACTCAGGTTGTAATGATTCTTCTCATTCTTCAAATCTTCTGTAGCTGTAGTTTTCAAGCCATTTTTGTTCAGTGTAAAAGTATAATATTTTCAAAGCTGGCTTATAACAAACTGAAGGCAAGTGCTGGTGTTGCTTTAGCAACATTAACTTGCAGTAGTAAGGGGAAGTAACCTGTTTCCTCCCCAAGGAGATGGATGTCTGTGGGACACATTCTGCTCTCTGATAACTTTGTTTCTTACATGGGATTGTACTGGTATGAGGGGACAATATATTCTATGGTGTTCTTCCCACAGATAGGCTTGTATTTGATAAGACTGACCTGTCCCAAAGGCAGCATGGCTTCATGAGAGGGAAGTCCTGCTTATCAAACCTGATTTCCTTTTATGTCAGGCTAACCAACCTAATTGATCAAGAGAAGCCAATAGATGTAATCTTTTTTGATTTCAGTAAAGATTTTGATACTCTCTCTTACAGGATCCTTCTGGACTAAATGTCGAGCACGCAGCTGGACAAACACATCATGAGATGGGTGAGCAGCTGGTCCAAAGGGTTGGGCACATAGGGCTATAGTGAATGGGGTTACGTCAAACTGGGGACCTGTCACTAATGGGGTTCTGCAGGGCTCCATCCTCAGCCCTGTGCTCTTCAACATCTTCATAAATGACTTGGATGCAGGACTGGAAGGGACACTGAGCAAGTTCGCAAATGATACAAAGCTGGGAGGAGCTACTGTTGACTCCCACGAGGGCAGGGAGGCCCTGCAGGGAGACCTGGACAAATTAGAGGGCCGGGCAATCACCAACCATATGAAGTTCAACCAGGAAAAATGCCGGATTCTGCACCAGGAGAATNGCACTGGGGCAGCCTCACCTCAAGTTCTGGGGACAGTTTTGGGCAAAACAATATAAGAAAGATATTAAACTGTTAGAGAGTGTCCAAAGGAGGGCAGCAAAGATGGTGAAGGGCTTTGATGTCGAAGCTGTATGAGGAGCAGCTGAGGTCACTTGGTCTGTTCAGCCTGGAGGAGATTGAGGGGAGACCGCACTGCAGTCTACAACTTCCTTGTGAGGGGAAGTGGAGGGGCTGGCACTGATCTCTTCTCTGTGGTGATCAGTGACAGGACCTGAGGGAATGGCCTGAAGCTGTGTTGGATATTAGAAAAAGGTTCTTTACTGAGAGGGTGGTTGGGCCCTGGAACAGAGTCCCCAAGGAAGTGGTCACAGCACCAAGCCTGACAAAGTTCAAGAAGAGTTTGGACAATACTCTTAGTCACATGGTGTCACTCTTGGGGCTGTCCTGTGCAGGACCAGGAATTGGACTCGATGATTCTTGTGGGTCCCCTCTAACTCAGAATATTCTGTGATACTGTGCTGTCAACAATGCAGGACGTAGCTCCAGGAAAATAAAAATCCTGCTCAATTTTGCAAGATGGAATGTGCCTCATAGGGATTACTGCTTTTTTCCCCACTTCTCCTTTCTTCTCCTCTCTTCCTCCCCTCCCTACTGCCTTGTTTTGACTTCTACTCTCTGCTTCATTTCTGCCTGCTGTGCTGAAGAGATGCCATCCACAAGAAAACCTCCCATCAATTCTGAGCACAGAAAAATTTCTGGTAGGACCCAGAAGCAGCTTGACTCTGACCTGGCTGAAACAGTCATCCAAAGATACCAAATCATCCATTATTGTAGCAGCTTTAGTTGCGTCTGTTCCATCTCGTAGAAAAAATACCTCTGAAGGGAATGATTTTATTATCTGTAATTTTAGCTAAACACTTCACTCCCTGTCAGAGTAATCTCTCCTACTTTTATGAGTCACCATTGTAGCATAGATCTTTTAATGTTGTGGTTTCTGAACTAACTTGCTGATGGGTTATCACAGCAAGGTTTTGTTTGTTTGGGTTGTAAAACCAGTATTTTTTCAGTCAGTTTAGTTTGGAGGAAATTGTTTCTGGTAAAGTCCCCAACACAGGAAAATGTATTAATTCTCAAGGCTGTGTGAGTAGCTTCCCTAGGCTGCCCAGAATCACACAAGAGAGTGGTGCAGTAAAAGAAGTCACTTTTTCCCTTTGAACATTTTAAATGAGTGGGTTCAGAGAAAGTGTCTCAAAGAGACTCATGTCCTTCTTTTTAATACCGTCCTGTTCAGTGGTGTGTTCAGTTCACATCTTAGTCATGTTTCAAGACTAAGAGGATCATGCAGACCCTGAGATCAGCTCAGTTGATTAGAACGTGGTGCTAATAATGCCAGGGTTGCCCATTCAAGCCTCCTATGGGCCATTCACTTAAGATCTGGTCTTGATGTTCCTTGTGGGTCCCTTGCAACTCAGAATATTCTGTGATGCAGGAGATGAGGAAATCACCCATTCATCTTCATGGATGTAGTGACATATGTTGTGGTTTCTAAGTTACTTGTATGGTTCTAGCTGCAGTTGAAGGATGGTGTCTCCCTTGCTCAATAGGCCTGCTCTTCTCTCCCCATTGTGCAATGCCAGGTTGAGCCTGTCTGAGAACTGAGCAGTTCTCAAGGAATGCATCTCTACAACTGCATAGAGATGCCAAAGCTATAAATGACCTGACTTGGTATTGTCTGCTCTAGGTTTATCCATGTGCAAATTATAGTTCCGGAAGGGAGAAACAGCACAGTCTTTGTATTGCAGCAAGGCTCTGAGTTGCAGGAAGGTATCTTTCCATGCTGACCATGCTTGCACTGCATGTGGATACAGAGCATGTGAGGGCTCTGCTCTCTCTTCAGCATCTCTGTCCTTGGCTCATGCGGCCTGACTACCTGGAGAGGTCTGATTTTGTTACAGAAACCACAAGTTAAAGCAACTGAAGTGCTTATGACCTGTCAGGCATCCTAAACCAAAACATTAGCTCTTCAGAACCCCCCCTCCCCTGTTCTTTTAAGCATCCATAGCTAAATGGTTTGTCCCCAGCCTTTCATCAGTGTTTCTCAAAGGCCAGCACCACAGAGTGCTACACACAGCCAGCTCTGCTTGGTTGTGAATTCATTCCCATTGATAGAGACTGACTGTCCTCAAACCAGTATGTATTATCCACAGGGGCCTATAAATCTAGTTTAAATATTCCATGCCTTTTCGTGTCGGGTGAGGATGTGAAACAAACAAACAAACAAACAAACAACCCCCCCCCCCAAAAAAAACCCAAAACCACCACCCCCCCTCCCCAAAAAAACCCCCCAAACAACAACAACAAAAAAACCAACAAAAAAACCACCCAAAACCACCAAACAATTTATCTTCCCTATTCTGGTACAGAGGATTTACATTAACTTGTTCTCACTGTCTTAGGTCCATAAAGGAAGTGAATTTTTATCTTGCTTTCCTGGCTCTGTAGGCAAAAAGTCGTTGCATATACATGAAGCTGTCAGAAAGTTCCAACAATACTTTCTGAGTTTTCCATAATTGTGGGGTCTCTCTCACACTGTCCCACAGTACATACTGATTTACTGTATTGTGCTTTAGAGACCTTCTGAGAATTCATTTAATACCAAGCATTTGGGGTTCATTTTTTTATTGCACTAGTAAGCTTTTGAGAACAGGGTGATGTAGATTGTTAAGAAATATTTCCTGCCCCTTCATGCAGGGAAGATACTGTTCAAGTAAAAGCAAAGATGGGAGCCTGTAGATAGCAAGGAAAAAGTCAGACAAATTATAGAAATTGCAAGTCCTGCCCCTAACTGAGAAATAACAATTCAATCCTGCTGTAAAAGTCTGTTTGGTTTAGGGTGGGGGTGAATATGAGTGTTTTGTTTCTTGACTCTGTGAGGTGGTTAGCCAGTTCTAACTCCTTGCTATCTCACAGCAGCCACAAAACACAACCACAAATCCCACGGAGGGCGTGGCTGTAGAAAAATCTACAGGGGTTCTTTATCTGGGAACACAAGTGCTGTGTCATGCTGTTTTCTCAGACTAGATTTTAAAAGTGTTTCTGGCACTGGATTTTTTGCATCTCTCTCAGTGCAGTGTGAAGAGGTACAAGAGTATCTCCTACCTCTACACAGCTGTCTTGTCTCCTTACAGCATTTTTTCATAAGTCAAGCAGGTTTTTGGGATCATGTTTACTTGCTCCATGGACAACCTTTGAGGTGGACCAATATGTTCGGGCAGATTGGCAGGAGAGCATTGATCTCAGAGGTGTAGTAATCCTACAAGCTTCCGGAAGAAGCCAAGGAGGAGGGAGAGAGACCCCTTGTTAGTGTCTCCGTAAGAAAAAAAAAAACCTGTGGGACAGACTTGTGCAATTTTAGACACCAAGAGTACACTTAGCAGAAAAACAGTATAATGCCACACTCTTGGTCTTCTTCTTCACTTATCCAGTGGTGTGTTTTATTTGTCCGCATCTATATAGAATTTTGTTTAAATTGTCCAAGGTTTTAAAAAGATATGTAGAGGACATACATAGGATACACATAGAAAGCCTGACTTAAATGTAAACTGGATGGCTTTTGACACTGGCAGTGGATAGTTCAAACTTCCTGTATGTCAACAGTTAAAGAATAAAGAGCAAAAATAGGGAAACAGTCATAAAACATTTCTTCAGAAGAGTGTGGTTTCGGGGGCGGCAGTACTCTCAGCATACAGCAGTTGAGACCAGTGTAATTTGGTGTCATGTTTTTCTTCTTGCTGTTTGATGTGTTATCTCTCTGGGACAGCACCACACTCCTATTTCAGCTTGTAGGTTCAACGTGATACAGCTCCTCCCAGAAGTGCTGCTCTTTAGAGCAGGTTGTGTGGTGTTGTGCAGTGTTTGTCTTCCTCGTTTTTAACCAGCTTCATTTTATCTCTTCTCTGGACTTTTTCTGCAGCCATTTCAAATTGCTACAAGGATAATTCATGGGTATTTAAATAATGTGTATTTGGTGTGGTTTCTATTAGGAAGTGATGTCTGCTTTCTGTATCTGAAGGGGGTTATTATAAAAAGTTCAGACTACTGGTAGGACAATAGGTGTGGTTTGGATTCCAATTTATTATCCAAATAGTGCCATTTGGTTCTAGATGGGAAAAAATTTGGAAGTGTTAGCTTAAATGTCAGATCTATCAGAAGTTCCTCCACAGACTGGCACCCTAATAGGCAATTTCTTCATTCAGTCTCTCTGCTTAGGAGTAGAAGCACTTATTGCCCTTAAGCAGAAGTGTGGGGGCTCCTCGTATTGTATCTATAGAGTAGAAGAGGACTGTCACCTTCCTTAAACTACCCCAAAAGTCACTTATTTTTTAATGGAAAGAAAATAATTCAGTGGACTTTTTAGTCTGATTACTCATCAAAACCAGTGGCATGTTTGGTATCTATAGAGAGTTTCTGGTCACGATGCAGCAAATCAGAATTTTGTAAAAAGAACATTATTATTAACATATTTGTTACCTGATTAACATAACTGAGGAAGAAAAATGTGAATACTTCTTCTCTAGGAGTTGGCACAGGAAATAGTATTTTCTGATTGTGCATCTAAGGAAAACAAGCTTAGATATGATCTAAACAGTACTTTTTGCAGGTTATAGTTTTCTGGAAATATATTTCCTTTATTATCTGTAGGTCTTTTATGCCAGCACAACGTACTATAAGCTGCTGCTCTGATAACTGTCAGCACTGTTGGAAATATAATACTGGATTTATGGGAGTTCTTACTGAAGGTTTTTTGCAGTTTAATACAAAAGGATCAACTTGAAGTACTTTGTGTTAAAAATCCCATTTGTTTCTTAGTGTCATACCAAAATAAAAGCCAGTATTTATTTTCTTCCAACTTAACTTTGATATAGGAATACTGTTTCCGAATGCCTCCCATTCATATCCTTTTTTTCTGTTAGTTGTCTTTGGGTTTTCTGGACATAAATGCTGTGCTTTGGGCTGGGTATGCCAAAAGGTTCCTTAGGGCTAGTAAGTTCCATTACTATACACATACATTCCTAATCACTTTGAAAAGACAATAAATATCAGCTCATAAATTAATTATTTGTATCTGCCTGCTAATATTACAGTCAGTATGTAAGAAACCACCTGTGAGATATCCTTATTATTGTCTTGTATGTGACAAATATGGACAGATAATCCAAGGTGCTTCAAAGAACTGATCAGGGAATTGTTTATATTCCTTATGAAAATGCTTGATTTTTATGAAAATCAAACAACCCTAAAAGGTCACAGGTCCAAAAACTATATAGGAATTTTCTTTGAGGTGAAAAACAGATCTTTTAAATGAAAAATTCTGTATTTTTACCTTTTATAATGCAGTGGGGGGTTGTTTGTTTGTTTGTTTTGTTGGTTGGTTGGTGTTTTGCTTGTTTGTTTGTTTGTTTTTGTTGGTTTTGATTTTATGGCAAATTTCAGCAATTTCAGTTTCTGGTTTCCTTTGTTTGAAAAAAATGTATCCACATATATTGAAATTTGTTTATTGAGGTATGTTTTATAAGATTATAGTACTGAAACCTTTTTAACATTAATTGAAGCATTTAAAAAACTTTTTAAAAAATCTGAGGGCAATTTAACCAAGTCATGCAAGTAAAATACCCTGTCCCTTGTTAGAAACTAAATGTGGATGTTTTTAGATCAGGATAAAAATATTTTGGAAATGTATGTTATACTGTCGTATTTCAGCATTTCTAAGGCAGATAAAACAGGTTTGTTGAGTGGAAATTTCCCAAACAGTACAATAAATTGGAAGTTTGGTTTATGCTATGTGGTGTTCTGTGAAAGTATTTTATTCCTACGTGGAAAGGACCAAATGTTAAAAAAAAAAAACCACCACAAGAATATGGTGTGTTTTATGGGCACTCCCCCAAAAAGTTACATGCCAAAAATATGCAAATCTAAAAGTCCTGGGGGCATATGATGGAAAATATAAGACATAAAGATATTTTTCTACCTTTGACTGTAAAAGTTGAATTTCTTGGTCAAAGAGAAGGGATAGTGGGGCAGCTCAATAAACTGTCAAATGGGATTAATAAATCCAGTATGTTAAGAAAGAATGGAGGCTACTTGGAAGGATGGCTGCCACGCACATGGGAATAAGTGAAAACTATTGAAGTAAATATATAAAAAGCTTCTGCTTTCCTTTTGCTAGAGGGAGATACCCTTTGAATAAAGGTGAAGGAGGTTCAGCATGGTGGGGAATGAGTTCACCCAGGTACACACTAAACCTGTATTTCTCCAAGGGGAGTGGTTATAGAAAGGCAGTCTTGAAGAGCTGAATCTGTGTTTTAAAAACAATTTTTCACTACTAGGAAATAGTTCTGGAAAGCATGCATCTATTTGCTTTACTACCAGAAGCTCGTCATGCTCTAGAGCAGGTGAGTTAGTTTAGATTTGTAGCCAGTATTTGCAGATGCTTTTCACTCTCACAGTCTGGTGGGGCTTGAGAGCTACTCCCAGTGGAGAAGTGCTGGTCAATATGGCAGTGGCACCAAAGGGAGGGATTTACTGCTGATATCTGTGTAAGCCTGGTTTGTGTGGTTTCAGACAAAGCTTCTTTGAAAGAAGGGAAGGAAAATCACATGTAGATAGATAGGCCCTTAAATAGAGAGGCAAAAAAATTGAGATATGTAGCAAATTCAAGGAATACTAGAGTCCTACCATGAGACAGGGTTTACTCCATCTTTGTCCTACCCTGCAGGGCTACTCTGAAACTAAAACCCTAAAAATGAACAGAGTGTAATACATACACTCAATAAATGTAAACAGTTTGTTTAGCCCTTTCAGAATGGGGCTCAGTAGTGGGTGTGATATGCAGAAAAGAATGAAACAGTGCTTTTTTGGTGTCTTTCATCCTAGTTTAAGTGAGATGGACACATCAGGACAGCTTGACCTCTGAAGTCTTTCATTCTTTCCAGTCTGTTGATACTAATGAGGCTCTCAGGCAGAATGATCTCCCCTCTTCTGTCATATCTTCACTTCATCCATTCCTAGCACCCTCTCTCTTTGTTCTCCACACGAAAAGCTCATTTACTTGTTGTCTTGCTGGCTGTAGCTGCTGGGGTTCATTTCCTTTCTGTGCATTTTCTTCAAAAGGCTTGAAATGTCACATAGCTACACGTCCTGCTGAGATGCTCTTGTCTTATTAATATACCAATGGGTGTTTTTTAATGAGAAAACATGAAAGTACCATGAGCCTCCTCTGCACCTCCCCAGACTGATCATGAGAAACTGATGAATTGTGTGAAGTCTGCAAAGACTTAGGAATTCATTTTAAGTCTATTCAGGCAAATATGCATAAATAAGAATTTGTTCTTTAGGAAATGGTTTGAAATTGGCTTTTCCAAATAGCATATTCTGATGAGGGCTCAGAGTTCTGAGGCTGAACACAACCTGACACAGTATCCCCAGAATAATATGACTAATGTATTCCCCCAATTCGATAAAGGCAACTTACATCACAGAGGCTTGCATTAACTGTTTTCACTGACTTCTATCTTTTGAGTCAGTAATTTG
The DNA here is from genome assembly GCA_013390045.1 of Picathartes gymnocephalus. Classification (NCBI taxonomy): domain Eukaryota; kingdom Metazoa; phylum Chordata; class Aves; order Passeriformes; family Picathartidae; genus Picathartes; species Picathartes gymnocephalus. Next base: position 13,907 of record WEKY01027137.1, on the reverse strand, counting down.
GGGCTCATATATATTCTCTAGTAAGAGCCATCAGATGTTCATGGGGTGGATGCTTGCTCTCCACTGCTGATCTGAGGAAGTGACGCAGCATAGACCCACTGGTGGGGACCAGGTTGTTCATCTCAAGACAGCGCCTGTAACTCTGATGGTGGTGGTTGTTCCTTCGTTACAGGCTGAGGCAAAAGTCATCATCCCAAAAGTGCTCTTGAAGATCTGGTAGGTGTTTTCTTGTGAATTTGGGAGCTTCACTTTCACCTCTCCAACATCAAACTCTTGGTCTAAGTGATGTTTGCTTTGGCTGCACTTTTTTTTCCGTGGTGTTCATTGTATAAGAAAGAAGAGAAGGCAGAAGAGCAAAAAAAATGTTAGGCAGCAGGGTAGGCAGCTATTTAATCTCTGTATTGTGTTTTAAACAGGTCTGGGGAGACCTTTCTGTCTGTCTACAGTTACACTGTGTGAGGCAGGCCCATTGCAGCTCACTGAACAAACAGTTTGGTGGTTTCCTTAGTGGAGAGCTTCATCTCTTGGTCCTTTCTACCCACCATGTGCGACGTGAGGGGTCCAGGGGTCCATGGGATGAGACAAAGAGAGAGCCAACCTTGTGGTGGGGTGAACAGCAACTGCCAACTTTAGTTTTCCTGGGCTCTCTTTTATCCAGGAGCATTTCAAAAAACTCTCAGGTCATTATCTGATTGGCTTAAGGTCCATGCCTGGACAGCCCTGTATCTGTGACATGGGGTGAAGCCATTGGTGGAGATGTATGATAGACGGGCTCAGCCTAGTACCAAGGAGAGCCTATACTGTGACAACCATGTATGGTCTGTGCATGACTTTGAAGTAAGGGATGTGGCTGGTATTGGTAAGAATCACAGTACTTCTAGGGCAAAATACCCAGGACCACAGATTTTAAAAGTCTAGCTTTGGATTAACAGTAGGGTAATCGCTATGACAAGAGGGGGCGGTTGTTTGTTTTTTGAATGTTTTTGAAAGTATGTCAAGCTCAAGAGGTGATAAAATGAATTATTTGTGCCTACATTTCTTTCAGGAGAAACTGAGGCACAGATTCTGGACCTAAGGGGTTTCAGAACAGTCACACTGTTGATATGATAAGGTGGGGACCTGTGCTAGGCTGCAGCTGGGAATGTGCCTTTCCTGAGCTATGTCTCCTGCCAAGTTACCTCCCCATGCTGCAATGCAGCATCGTGGTGTCCCTACTGCTCCAGGGCCTCTCCATGCATAGTATCACATAATTCCAACCCCGAAGTGAGCACAGGAGGGTTGGAACTAGCTAATCTTCAAGGTCCATTCCAACCCAAACCCAAAGCTATGGTTCAATTATTCTATGCCAGATGGAGCCCCTCAGCACAGCCCTTAAGGCTGGCTGGATGCACTGTGGGGCTCTCTGAGCCAGATGTGTCTCTGTGCTGGAAGCACGTGAGAGGCTGCGCTCTCGGCAAGGAGTAGGTCCTGTGCTCAGTACCTGAGGTTTGCTGGGGCCTGCATTGTATTGTCCACTTTGTAGCTGAGACTAATCTGCTCGCATGAAACAGGAACAAATGGGGCAGAATCCACTTTCTATCACCTACAAGCAGTTCTTCGTAAGAAAACGCAAAGAGCCACCCAGAGACAGGAGGAAGGTTCATTTAATCACTATCCCATCACTGGTGATAGCCAGCTGGGGAATCCTAGAGAGGAACGTAAGAACACAGCAAGCCTGTAGTGAACCCTCCACAGAATACTCCCCCAAAATCTAGGGATTTATGGCTCAGGAACTCGCTAAAGGCAATGGTGGTAATTCTGTATTCAGGAGTCCTTGACAGATTTTCATTGTGACTTTTCCAATTTTGAACATAAATACACTTTTACACATATTCCTGCTAATATGTTTTGCAGCTTAACCACATATTGTATCATCAAGAATCTCTCATTTGCTTTGAACTTCTTGCCACCTGCTAATTTCATTAAATGTCCACAGTGGGGAATTATACTTTGAGACCAGAAGATTCCTTGCTGAACATGTGATGTGTACTGAACTGTGTGCTGCATGGGAAAATGTCATAAAACAGAGATGTCTTTGGTCTGTGCTTTCTGAAGGCACGTCAGACTACCACTAAAACTCCTTTTCCACGGCAGGAAGAGTTTCCAAAGAGTGACTCACTTTGTCAAGTACAAAAATTTAAATCCTGAATCTAGTGTGAAGCCTAGGGGAGGAGGTGTGGGAAAGGAATGATGAGGAAGTTTCAGATGAAACCTTGTCTTGATACATGCATTAAATCTCGTAACCTAAAATCCATTTATAGTTCGGTCAAAAGTTCAGAAGAAAATAAAGCACTAGAGGAAAAGTACAGTAGGGATTTCCCTTACAAAAATATGTCTCAAAATGTGAAAATGTCCTTGAAAATAAGAACAGTAAGATGTAACAATGGAGCACAAGACTGGATACATAAGTTATTGATGGCAGCAGATCTTTAAATTACATAGAGCAGTGGGGAACACCCAGTGTTAAAAGATAACACATGCATATCCACATATTGACACAGGTTCTTTTTTAAAATCTGGCCTCCTGTGTTGGTGTTTTCATTGGCAGCAGCAAAATAAATTTTGCCTAATCTCTGATTTTCATTCCAGATAGCATCTTCCTTTTTCCAGCTGCCAGTAGTTACAAAGATGTCATGCAAGAGTAGTAGCTTACTAGTATGAACTGGTGCCTAGGCCTTGCAAATCTCATAGTCCTGACTCCTGTTTTGATGAGTTGTGCTGTTTCCTTCATGGATACTGTACCTTCAGTTTTAAGGGGATCGCCTGCATGAATGAGGCTTGTGCTCAAATTAAGTTTTTGTGTTATAAAAGCATATAATTAATTCCTCCTATATCATATTCGTGTGTGTGTATCTAAACCTTATTGTGATCATAAAATCAAAAGGGAAGCCACTCAGGAGCTTCTGGGATTAAGGTTTCATGATGCCTAACATCCATACCTTCTTCCATTTACAGCCCCACATGTTTTGAAACAAAAAAGCCCTGTTTTGGTGGGTTAACACACTAATTGGGGAGTGTCAGTCATCACAGTAGTATGTAAGCAAATGTAGATACATCCTTTTTGAGGTGTTTTACCCACCACTTTTCTTGAATGTCATCCCTGCCAGCAGGAGTCTGAACCAGACAGTTGCCGCTAAAACAACCCAAAAAATATTTTCTAGGACTGTAAATGTAGGATCAGTAGATACTGTGAGAGCTTCTTGAATCCACTCCCCTTAACTGTTCTGGCCAGATGATTATCTAATCTTAAAAACCTCTACTGATGGAAATTCCACATTTTCCACACACAATCTTTGAGTGCTAAACTAACCTTCCCACTAGAAAGCTTTCATTATGTCAAATTTGCATGTCCCTTGTGCAATCAAAGTCATTAATTCTGTTCTACTGCAACAGGCATTGGGAAGAGTTCCCTGCTTTACAGTAGCATTTTATGTACATGAAGCTTACAGTTTTCCCTCTGCCTTCTCTTTTCCAGATTAAATCTCCCCCATTCCTTTGATCATAAGCTGCTGTTCTCTACATCTCTTCCTTGAAGTGGGCTACCAAAAATGGATGCAGTAATTCAGACCTTGCCTTAACAGCATTTCATGAAGCAGAAGATTTAGAAATTTCTTTGAACATATTTCTATAGTTTAATGTGACATTTAGCTTCATCCACCTAAGGATGAAGCTTCTTTGTGACAGAGTGGAACTGTAACAGGAATGGCAAACCTGTGTTGCTGAGTCACGTGTGGTCTGCAAGGGGAGCATGTATTGGGCCGAGTAGGGTACTTGGAAGCATTCCCCCTGACTGGAGCCAGTGAAATGGCTCAGACACTAGAATTTGTTCCTCAGACTGAAGTGTGGAAGACTCATTTTCAATTTGGATTGAATCCTATCATTCTCCTTAAGAAACTGAGCTTGAAGAACTGGGATGAATGCTGCTGCCAATTGAAGGCAGCCAAGTAGTCACCCAAGCTACCGTTTTAGACAGGGCAGTGGTTTTCCTGACCATCCCTGCTACAAAGAGTAAAATCTAGCCAAACACTCCCCATTTGCACTACTTGTACGTAACTACAAAGGCAGCATTGTTCAGCCAGATATTGTCTAAACTGAAGATATCCAAAGGGACTATTTCTGCATAGTGAAGCCCATTGGTTATCACTGAGATGGAGAAACAAGGAAGGATAATTCCTGAGCAAGGAATCATTGGGATCCACTTCTTTGATACATAACACTGCAAATGTAAAACACTGTCTAGAGCTAGTCTTTAGATACAAAGTGCTGAGCTGGTGTGTTAACAATCAGCATGAGTGTTGCACAGTTCTGTGAGAAACCTGCGAAGACTGCTTGTCTTCTCAAGTCCAGACATGCATTTTCAGCTGTACACAAGCTCTTCTCTATTAGTACAACCTATGAATGAGTAAACATTGGTAAGAGACACTTAAATGTTGTGCCTGAACTATGTTTTGACAGCTGTCACTTGTACTGTCTTCTGCTAGGTCTGTCTTTTAATTACATCAGGTTAACACAATGTTTCATCTGTCACCCTTGGCTGATAGCAGAACGGGACAAATTCAGCCATGGAATAAACAGGTTTAGCTTTTCTCACTGCCAGGATGCAGTGCTTGCTGGTCTCCTCTTGAATCACTCACTACCCACAGTCAATGATCATGGTTAGAAAAAGAAATGGCCTGTCTGAGGGTTGAGCAGTGGTTCAGGGAATTGGCCTGTGCTTAATATGACATTGTGGTCCAGCAGCTAAAGCATTTTTAGCTGAATCTGCGGCATGTGGTATAATTCTAAATCCCAAGGGTTAACTATATTTTCATCACCTAGAGGCATCTGAGAACTGACTGGAGAATCAAAAAAGGTAGTCTTAGCTCTTGATCAACTACTTAAGCTATGTACACATCTTTCCATAGCTGCTTCAGTGTTGCTGTAAATAGGAATTGCTCAAATATTCCCAGAGAATAAAATGGAGAGCCTTGAAAGCTAGTGTTCCCTCTATGTACAGACTTCTGGATGGGGCATGTAGGTAATTACCTTTAATGGCAAGGTTATTAAGGCAGGATCAATCTGCTGGGGAAGTGATTCCATATCACACATCTTCAGTGAGTTCTCTAGTGTTGCTGAGATCTTGCAGGTGAATAACAAACCTTGGAAATATTCTTTGCAAGTGGGCTGACTGCTGGAGAACAAAGATTGAAACCAGTTCAAAGAAAAGTATCCGCTAACAGCTTGGAATATAATATATTTTTAAAATGACCTTGGAAAATGAATTTCCTTTGGAAAATTTGTAACTGGGAAGAACTCAGAATAGACTCTTTGCTGACTACTGCAGAACTGTATTAAGATGGAGCAAAATATAGTAAGGTACAATAAATGTTACAACTTGCATATAGAAGCTCAGAGTATTGCAAGGTTTTCCAAATACAAGAATTATACATTTGAGGAAGACTGGTTAGATTTTCCCTACCTTCTACCATGCACTAATGTGCACTAACAGAAAGTAATGTGCACACTTAGTAGTTTCCTCGAGATGCATCACTAAGTAAAAATAATGACATTCATGATAGTGATAATTCACTGGAGCTGACAATTTGTTATCCTTATGATCCAGATTTTATTTTACCTTTGTCTCTTCCCAGATCCAGAAAAGGGAGAGGGTTATTTTTTAAATGAAAAATGAACAGTAGTCCCATTTCCATGCATTTCAGCTGCAGCCAATTCTGCAAAGGCCACTGCAGTGGAGGTCTTCTGGCTGGCTGTCAGCCTGACAGCTTTCATGGTCAGGTAGGTACTGGTGGCACAGGACAAACCACACTGAGGGGCTGATGTCAAACAGGGCAATTGCAAAGGACTGTCAGTACTTTGTGTTAGCACGAAAGTCTGAGTTTCCAATTTCTGTCACACAAAACTTCACTATTTTGTTTTTCTTTTCTTGCCTGCATTCTAACACTCTTTGCTATTGAGATAGTTCAGACATTACTGAGATAGCAGTCAGAACACAGTTAGTTTTTCTCAGAGAAGTAATGACTCTCTGATCTGGCAGATTCTCTCTTTTGTTGTTGTTTTTTTTGGTTTTGGTTTGTTTTTGTTTTTACACCATTTGTTTCAGTAGCAGATAACTTCCCCTGCTGTGACAGTCTCCCGTTTCCATTCTGGACTGCAATCTCTCTCACAGTGAGGGAGGAAACTGTAGATGACTGAGCATTCTCTATTCAGAGAAAAACCACAGAAGCACAGGTTATTTGTAGTTGGGAGAGACCCACAAGGATCATCGAGTCCCACTCTTAGGTGAACAGCCCATATGGGAATCAAACCCACAACCTTAGCATTACTAGCACCATGCTCACATCCCTAAAAGAGATTTTCCCCCCCTTGCTGGAAGGAGTTGTCTGCAGGTCAAGTAGATGAGTTGGGATGAATCACAGAGGAGAGAGCGAACAGTCAGTTTGGGGTCACCTCTATTCTACTTCCCTTGTCTCTTTTCTCCCATTTTCTAGTCTTATTGAAGTTAGCTCTTTCAAGATCTTTCCTGAGAGCAAAAGGGGGCAAAGAAAGCACATCTCTCATTTTTTCCCTAGCTGTCAGCCAAAAGCTAGTCAAACTTTAGCACCTGTGAAACCGTGAGGAGTCATTTCTGTGCTTCTGTGCTAGCTCCTGCTCATCTTGGTGAAATGCCTCCTACCTTTCTACTTTTGTAGAGAGGAGAAGCTATCTGAAATGCTCTGCGCACTGACATAAACCCAAAGCACTTTACCTGGAGTGAGAAGAGGTTTTTGATAGCATGAGGGTTATGGAGCCTGTGCATGCTGCAAACTTGAGACTTCCCAGCAGCAAGAAAGGAAAGTCCAGGGCACACAGTGTATACTGCGGCTGCTCAGCAGACTTCAGCTTCACCTCCCCACAGCCCTGCAGCCTGGCACAAGAGCCCTTAAAAATCCTGCCTGCCAGAGCTGCTTTGCTACTGCTCTGTGCTGCAGTGGGCAATTGCAGCTGCACCTAGGTGCTGGTGACATTGCTGCAAGAAGCAGTAACTTTGACTAGAAAGCGTAGTGATTGCTAAAGGTAATTCTTTTTCCAGGGACTGCTGGCTGGCTTCTCTGAACAGATTTCAAGCTGTAGTGTAAATATGGAAGAAATTCTGCAAATTTACCAGGAATATGGGGCAAAGATCTTCCCCATCTCATCTGTGCTTTTGTCTTGTCCTTACAGTTTGCAGAGGCCTTTGCTCCTTTTCTTGGTGTATAGTAGATACGAACATTTGGCTTTTTGCAATCAAAGCAGCTAGGGGGGTCTCAGTGGGATTATTTTTACATGTAAGAATTGCACAAGTCCAGGTCCAGGAAAAGAGGCCAATATTTTCTTTAACACATGCTGGTATAAAATAGGAACAACTCTTCTAAAAACTTAGACACTGAAATGGCCTTGAATTAGATCCAAGGGCCTCAGATTAATTACAAAACTAAATCAGAATGAACGTTCTTTTATAGTTCTGCTACACAATAGTCCCTGGACTTAGTGAACCTGGATGTCAAATCTATAGATAAGGATGATCTATACTGAAGCAGAATAAAGGGCACATTTATCTTACTGTGAATTAAGGGTCCATTCTTTGTGGAATTCTGCTGTTACTTTACTGTATTTTAACAAATCTAAGAGCAAAATCAGATCTCTGCTACTGAGGAGAGGAGGTTGCAAGGCATATGCAGCTTGTTTCACTCAGTTGCGCTCCTTTGCCAGAAATTCGTCTCTTTTCTCCCAAAAATGGTGCTGTAATGT
>WEKY01027129.1:0-27234 GCA_013390045.1 Picathartes gymnocephalus | reverse complement strand
CCCGGACATGGCGGCGCCGGGAGGGGGCTCCGCCAGCTGCGGGTGCTGATCCGGCCGCCGCGTCCCCCTGCCCGCCCGTCCCTCCCCGCCCATGGGCGAGACATGGACTACGAGTTCAAGTCGAAGCTGGCGGCCGAGCGCGAGCGGGTGGAGGACCTGTTCGAGTACGAGGGATGCAAGGTGGGCAGAGGCACCTACGGGCACGTCTACAAGGCCCGCCGCAAGGACGGGTAAGGGCCGCGCCGAGAACCCCCTTCCGACACCCCCCCGCATCAGCGCCCTCCCCTCCTTCCTTCCCTCCCTCCCTTCTCGGAAAGTTCCTGGCAGCGAGGGGGCCAGAGCGCGGAGCCCGCCCGGGTATCCCCCGCCCCGCGCTGGGAGCGGGCCCCCGTGCCCCGGCCCCGCGGATCGGTGCCCGGCTGCTCGGAATCACGGAATCAGTTAGGTTGGAAAAGACCTCTGAGATCATCGAGTCCAACCTACGACCGAACATCACCATGTTCCACTAGACCATGGCACTAAGTGCCACATCCAGGCTTTCCTTAAACACCTTCAGGAACGATGTCTCCACCGCCTCCCTGGGCAGTCCATTCTAATGTCTGATCACCCTTTATGTAAGCAGTCCTACCTAATGTCCAACCTAAAGCTCGTCCCGCTCTGCCCCGCTTCCCCCCGCCATCCCTGGTGGTGCGGTGTCAGCAGGCTGTGCCCTGGGGTCGCCTTTGCTTTCCACGCCGTGTTTCAGGTCGTCGCTTTCGTCTTTTGTGTTCGTACTTTGACGTTCTGTTCCGATTACTTGCAGGGGATTGGGAAGCGAGGAGCACCTGGCTCCCGACGGCCCCTCGCCGGCCGCTCCCTTCCGAGCGGCCCGGGAAGTTCCCAGGGCGTGTGTTGGTTCCTGGTGTGCCCCAGCCCCAGGTCTGGTCCCTGGTGTGTCCCCAGCCGCTGATCCCAGTGCCCGGCACGCTTGGCTTGATGGCCTGTCTGGGACGCTCCTTGCAGGCAGAGCTGGCGCCTTCTGTCCCAGTACCTGTGCACAGGTGTGTCTCCATCAGTTTCCCGTGAGAGAGCAGGATACATGTCCCTGTCCCCAAACACCTGGCTGCTGGCGTGATCCAGAGAAGTCCTTTAGGCATTAAGCCCCCGTATGTTGGCTAAGCAAGGTTTCTTGTCTTCTCTGGGGAAGAGATAGCTGGCACCATGGGATAAGTAGGTATTCCGTGGATGCCATTTTCACGGTACTGTGGTTAAGAGAGCAGTGGGGAGCTAGTGTTGCAATTTGGGATTGCTTGGCTGTCAGTGCAGTTGTTGAAGGGAAGCAGTCCTGAAGCCTGAGAAAAGCTCTTGTGCAGGTGTGGGTTCTGAATAGAATCCTTTGCTTTTAGAAGAGCCATTGAGCACTTTTTGACTGTGTGCCTGGTGCACAAACACAGGGTGTGTTTGCAGGGTGTTCTAAGCATGCTGTAAGGTTGGATAAAATATACCTGCAATTCCTTTCTGTCAGAAAGCTAAAGGGAATAGCCTCCCATTATAGCCAACTGAAACTTTGAAAAAGAAGAGGCTGACTGTGGAAAAATGTTAACTTTTAAATAAAAGTTTGGAAGTGGTTAAGGGAATGCTGCTGCTTTAGATGAGTAGGGAAGTCTAGGGATTCTTCTGTAGGAGTAAATGGCATTCATATGTGTCTCTAAAATTTAAACCCTGAATTAAGAGGTATAAAAGTGATTAATAAATGAAAGGTAGACACTAATTCCAGTGAAAGATTAAATACTGGGAAATGAGCTCTGATTCTGCCTCGCTTGCTCTGCAACCTTTGGAATACTAGAGCATAGCTAACTTGAAATATTAAAGCTTTTCCAACTATTACAGCTGCCACTGAGCTCTTCCAGTATTTTTGAGTTAAGTGGTCATGGTTTCTTCTTTTTCCTAAGTATTAATTTATATATATATTTGTAAGACTTACATGGGATATATGAAAGGAAGTGGTAATAAAACCACTAAAAATGCTAGTTGAATGTTTTTGGCTGTTCTTTGATATAGTAAGCCTAAAAATGCTGCTTGTAAAAACAGCATAGAAAAAGGCATAGCTTTGGGTTTACTGTTTTATGGAAAAAAAAAAAAAAATTGATGTCTCTTTTTAACTTAACCTGTTTCATTTCCATCATGTGCAATGGCAAGCCATCACAGGAGTTACACTGCTGCTACAAAGCACCATGAAGGACATGTCTTCAAAATCCCTACAATAATAGCAGTATGACAAATGCAAATGGATAGTAAAGTAAAAGTAAATATGATAAAAAGATAGCTAATGTGTCAGAGCTGGGAATAATCAAAGGGAAACCTTGAGCTGTAAGAAAACTAACTGGTAAAAGGAAGTGCAAAGTTTCAGTGCTGTCAGATAGATTGACATGTAATATAACATGGCACAAATTCAACTGTACTATATATTCGGAGGCTTTACTTCATAAAGCTTGGAAAGTGGCTTATTTTTTCTCTTTTTCTCTTAGTCTTAATTTTATGACATTCACTTTTAGTTGCTTTTATGGAACTTTAGATCCTTGGGTGAAAGTAAGAGGTGAACAATTTAGGAAAAACAACTAAAATCATTAATATAAGATGATTTCCTCATGTGAACACCTAGCTAAAGTATATCTGCAGGCTGGAGGATATTTAGCATTAGTTCTGAACTTCAGGAGGTCTCTAATTAAAGAAATTAGAAAAAGAAGTCTCGCATTGGTGCATATTTATTGTGTGCTGATCACTGGGGGCTTTTGAGCCTTGTGTAAAGGAATTCCTCTTTAGCTGATTGCAGAGACTGTTTCAGTATTTCCAATTTGCAAGGCATTCTGGTATAAAAGAGAAAGATTCTGGCTTCTTGCTTCATACAGTCAATTTACAGTCTCAGGAGGCTGAGGGCAATAAGAACCTTGTAGCTCTGCAGAAATTCCACTGAGAACTTGTCACTTCACATTTCAAAAAGTTGGCATATGATTTTTATGAAATAGTAAAATGTGTTTATATGGAGCTTGGCAAACTGTTCGATAAAATGCTTGTTAAAAAAACATTGGTTGTGTTGCTCAGATCTCTGTGAATGGCTTGTGCATAAAAGCAGTTTTTTGACAAAGTAACAGCTTAGTTTGGCTTTTTCAGCCTAGAGTAGAATATCGTTTGGGCATGTTTCTAGTGAGCTGACTGGTTTCTATGAAAGTTAAAAGATTTTTTCTTTTTTAAATAGTCAGATCTGAACAATGTTGGTGTGACATTTGGATACTCTGCATCATTATGTTTTTAGAAATTTTGAGCACCTGCTGCTTCTATTTAGTTCAGTAGTGTTTGTATGGTCTGATGAGGTCTGGAGGTACTATTTGTGTTATACATTTAGCTAAATTAGGCACCTGGGTTTACAGAACTTTCATTAATATTTCTGTAGTGCAGAAGGTGTAGAAAATAGGTATTTATAGAAGCTGTCCAATGCTTTATTTCATGTACACTAAAACTGGACCAGTGACTTTGATGGGGGAAATCATGATATAAGCCTCATGATTGCAATTCAGTCATCAATATTAGGTTTTTAGCTCTTTATGTAGCTGGAAAATCTGTTACAGTTTTTTTCGTTTGTGTACTGCTTTGAAGCATCATGTTGACTTTGCTAAGTCTTTTTTTGGACACATTCACACCTGTCTAGTAAAGCAAAGAATACAACTTTTCCAGTCGTGGTTAGGAAAATGTAGTTTTGTTTCATGCCTTACCTCTCCTCATTATGTTCCTTGCTCCTTCTTTCATCACATTTTAAGCTTCGATGTTGCGCTTTATTGTTTCACTTCTTGTATCTCCTTCTCATATGAGAGGCAAGTTTTAGGATGAGTGAGGTTTGAAAATTCTGTTTGTTGTGTATGCCTGAGTTATTTTCCTTTAATTTTTTGAAATGATCAGTCTTTGAGTCTAGGCCACTACAGAGTATTTCTGTTCCTTCGCCAGGATGTTGGTCCACCTGCAGGTGGATGTTTGCATGAGTCAGCAAGCTGAAAAGATACCACTGCTGGTTAGTCAGGAGCGCAAGGAATAGTGGGATACTTGAGTCAGGTAGAAAATAGGCCACTCTGTTCTTCATTCTGTAGCAGCGACAGCAGATGCAACCCTTGCAAAAGCTGAATTTTCATGAGAATAAAACCTTTCTATTTATTGCTGCTTCTGCTTACCTGTAAACAAACAGTAGAGGTGGCTGCTTTTTCTCTGTCTAGGGCTATTTTATTTTTTATTCGACTCACTGCATTTGGGCAACAAAGGTTATTATAAGTATTACCTATATAGCTACTTGGAAAGCAAAAAAAAAGTTTGTAGTTTTAGTTTAATCTGTATGTTTCAGAACACCTGTCAAAAAGCAAGTATGTGCTTTTTATTCTTGTTACTGAAGGAATGACAGAAATACGAAGTGATCAGCTTTCAGAATGATGTCAGTGGAAGGGCCGGGATTTGTACCTGGGGCAGCTCCCAGGCTCAGTGCCAGCTCAGTAGCTGGCACTGCCCTGGCAGACCGTCCTGCCACGTTATCTTTTGGCAAGTATGAAAGGTTTGGCACTGCCCTGTACTTAGAATGTATCAGCTGAACCAAGTATGTAGATTTGTACTGTAGTAGTATACTTTTGTAACCTGTCAGATTACTTTATTGTTGCTGTACCTGTAACTTCTAAAAAGAGAGTTGGTATAAAACAGCTTTCACCTTAGTTGCCAAGTAGGGAATTCCCTTTTGAAAACTAGGGAACAGTGATGCAAGTCCAGAAATATCACTGTGGAATACAGGCATAGGAAGAGGAAGACAAATGAAATATTCTTTCCCTCCTCTGTCCCCTGTTTCTCAGGACTGTAAGCTTGTAACTGAAGAGGAGAGTCTGTTTTCCTCCTTGGACTGATATTGGTGTGCAGAATCATTAATGTAAGGTTATTAACTTACAGCATCCAAGTCCACATAGGAGTTGAGTGTCCCCTTCCTGGCAGTGTTCAAGGCCAGGTTGGATGGTGCTCTGAACAACCTGGTCTAATGAAAGGTTTCCCTGCACATGGCAAGGGGGTGGCACTAGATGATATTTAAAATTCCTTCCAACCCAAACAATTCTATGATTCTGTGAAAGGTAGGACGTGGGAAGAGAAAGAAGGATGAAGTACATAGCCAAGGCAAGTATATAATCTTAACACAGGAATGCTGGTTGTGGTTGTGGCTATGTCAACTTTGGTTTGTTTTAGTTTTTTTATTCGGTGAATCTTTTTTGTTTGAAGCAGAAGTAGAAAAATACTGATTAAGAGATAAAAAAAAAATAATATGCTATGAAGCATGGCTCCATTGGAAAAACAGAATTTCTCCTGGGGCAGCTTGGTGTATTTGGTATTTCTGCTAATATTGTTACATTGTTCAGAGGTTGCATCTGGTCAAGGTGGTGGCTCAGGTCACTGTGGTGGTAGAAAACTTAAAGTGTAGAAGAGTTAATCTGCTTGATCTCTTAAATCAGTATTTGTATAGCAATTAATTTGTGTACTGTTCTCCCCATATTCTTACTTTGTAAAACTTAAGTAACTTAAGTTATATAGCAGGAGTGTGTCAGGAGAGGAAACTTGCACTCAAGTTAGCTAAATGCTGCAAATGAACAATGTTGGTGGCAAAATCACAGGGGAATGAGTACAAGTGTGTTGCAGTTGCATTTACTCTTAAAAGAGAGGCAACTCACAGATGTGGCAAGAATTATACTCTCTTGAATATGAAACTGGAGTATTCTTTACCAATGCAAGTTGATACTTGTAAGACATTTGAGAGTTTGTAATAATTTATATCTTTACATTTTGTTACTTCCTCTATTTGACATTGACTTCAACATAAGTAATTTGAGTGTTGAGCTGTAGTTGCTCTTTACTAACATAAACCTGTGACAGGCTACGTCACAGAATTATTGACTGAAGTCAGAACACAATGTATTAGATCCTAAACAATTACTTCTGTCTGCAGGAAAATCTCTTATCAGTTATGGTAACTGAAAACCTGTGGTTTGCTTTCCACTTTCATATTTTTTTTTCCTGATGAATCTTCTTACCTTGAGGAAAGTAGAATGACTGAAGGTGTTTATGCCTTGCTAAAATCTCTCAAAAGCAAAGAAAACCTAAATACTAGATTTACCTGCAAATCCTGAAAATACTTCTTAACCACTGAGTGCTCTCAATATGTGTGAAAAGGAGCAGCAGAACTAAACCAAACCTGTCTAACGGGTTGCCTGCCATGCATTGTAATATAAAAGTCCTCATCTAGGAAGAGATAATTAGTGCTTCATATCTTTGCCTTAATGAGAGCTGCTGTTGCAACTGTACCGTGGCTTTGCTTCCTGCCCGAGAGGATAGTGCGAGTGGCGATGAGTAATTTTTAGTGCTTCCAACAGACTCTTGCATATGGTCTCTCCCCATGGCTATTTTGTCGTTTCTTCGGTTACTCTCCCTGAAACCAAGTGCAGAAATGAGCTGTAAAGTGTATCATCACCCTTCAGAAAGCAAATAGCATTTGGCTGATGGTTACTGTGTCAAGCACAAAGGTGGTGTGGGGGCCCCAGGAGCTTGAGGAAGAAAGGGGGTCAGTAAGATGTAGAAGAGGCTGTGTTTGAGAGAAACAGATGAGTTTTTCCCAAGCTTGCAAAGAAAGAGTTGTACATAAATTAGCTCATAAGATGTGAAGGCAAAGCTCTCAAAGTTTAGTGGTCTTTTTTTTTTTTTTTTTTTTAAAGAAATGAGGAGGGCAAGAAGGTTCCTGTTACCAAGTGAGGGGGATGAGAGTTTTCCCAGTCGTGCTGCAGGAAAACGAAGTGAGATCTTAAAGGGGAAGAAGAGATTTTTTTCTGTCCCCCACCTGGTAAGAGGTTGCAAAACAAGATAGACCAGGGACTAAGTCAGAAACTAAATACTTCTCACGCAAACTGCTTGAGATAGCAATTTTTCTGGGTCGTCCAATCTAACGTGTTGTGGGTAGAAGTGCGGAGGAGTTTTTCCTAAGTTTATTTTCAACATGAGCCTTTTCACATCATGTATGATTTAAAAAGAAACCAAAAAATCAGCAAAAAACCCAAAGCCCCAGAAATTGCTGTGATTCATAATGCTGCAGATATGTTTGTACAAGTAACCAAAATTTCTGTGGAATATCCTAACCAAATTGCATTACATTTACCAGTAACATTAAATTTTCACCTATGTTTTGAAAATACCTACTGAAGTGCTGTCTGCCTCTTCTGTGGCCCTAATCAAGCTCATGATGTGCATAGACTTAGGTCAGAAAGTGCCTTTGTCCTCCGTTTTTAACAGCCAAGTTCTGTGTTGTGAAGTCACTCTATTTGTGTGTGCTTGCTGCTGCTTTATGTTCAGTCCAGGAGGAGGAACGGTCTACGTGTGTGGTTGGGAAGGGATTGTTAGCAGCAGTTATAGGCAGCTCTTACACTGTGCATCCAAAGATGTGTTGTTCTTTGAGCTCCTTTGCTGGCATTTGAGAACTGACATACAGTGCAATTAAAATTTTTTTTTTTACTGAAACAAAGTGTTAGAACTTAAAAAAGATTTATTTGTTTCAATGACAGCACGTTTGCTTGAAGGAATGCTGAAACTGGTCCAGGACAACTGCATTTAGAATAAATTGGCTAACTCAGCATGCGACTTTAGGAAATGAGGAACAGTTTCTACTTGTGTAGCAAATACAAGAAGTTTATTGTTTTGACTTGACTTGAATTTCATGTTTTCTAAATAATATAGGTTTATAAAAGACCTCCCAGCTCTGGGAGTTTGGTTTACGTGTTTGCTTGACTGTAAGTTAGATGACTGACAGATAACAATGCTAGTTGTGATCATATTAGAAATCATTATACCTCTTGTGAAGTTAACTATCTCAACAGATTCAAAAAGAAAAAAGTGCAGAAATGTTTTAAACCAGAATTTGTTGTTGTCAAAGTCCAGGGACGATCTTTAACTCAACTGAAACTTCTATATCTGAATTTTTTATTGACATTTTTTTAGACTTTTCTGTGCGAGCACAATCCTTTCATTTAGTGGTGGGAGGTTGTTTGAGAGAGTTAGTGGAATACTAGTGTATCTAATAAGACTGGGAGGGAAGAAATGTTGTAGAGATAGTGTCAACTGACCTTTACAAAATAGGTGTCTGTAAGTGTGCGTTGGGTTTTTTGGTTGGTGTGTTGTTATTGGGGCTTTTTCGTCTTTATTTATTTAATTTTACTTCATTGGAAAGCAGAACTGACTTTTTTGGTTGTGAGAAAGATTGAAGGAGCTGAGGTTACTGAAAGAGTGGATCCCTGAAGGGCATTAATCATGTTTGCTTCTGTCTTTTGTGGGCTTAGCAATCTTTAAAACAATATTTTCAAATGAGGCCACTGTATAACTGCTTGTTTCTCCCTCAGTTGTCACTGTTTTCTACAAAATTCATGAACCTGAAATATTCTGTAGTTCTTAATCTTGTAGATGAAACCACACTGAAGGTAGGCTTTCCAATAGGCAGAGCAATGGCCATAGCTTCCTGTGTGTGCTTGGAGTGTCATATTGCTCAGTTAAGTATCAGGGTTCTGCGCTAAATAAAAGCACAGATAGAACTGGGGTCAGTCTGGGACAGTGTGGCTTTAAACATGTGTTCCAATAAAGTGGGCCTCATATGCGGTATGATTTTTTTTTCACTCTGTGCTGACTTAAGTAGAAAATGCTATTGATTTCTTTTTACAGTCAAGTGAAAATAAGAGTTATAGGCAATTGATTTAAAGGCAGAAGCTAGATCTGCTGGAATGGAAACTACATCTGGAGTTATGCTTCACTATTTTGAAGCAATATATCTGCTTTTCTCATGCATTAATTGAAGGAAGAAAATTCTTTTTGTGTGGCCAGAAGATTTTCTGCCTCTTTTGTCCCTCCTTTGTTTTGCTGTCTTTATTAGAGCACTTGAAAGCATTCACACAGGTAGTGCTGGGGTTCTGCTCTGCTTGTGATTGTCCTTGACTTTCCCACCTCATCGGTAATGTTGTGAGGCCTGCGAACGTGAAAAGATACAAGGGCCACTCATGCATGACATTTCTAGCAGCATGTTTGGGCCTGAAGCCAGTTGTTTTGAGAGAGATACTTCTTATAAGTCATGAATTCTGCAAGTTCAGAGGTGTTTAGAGAAAATTCTTACCTGTGTTAATAATGAATTATCACGGATTCATGCTAAGATTTAACACCTTGCACGTTCAAAAATGCTGTGTTTGTTGCTTGCATTAATTATCGTCAGTGCAGCTGACAGTGGGTGTCAGCTCATGTCTTTGAATGTGTCTATTCCTGAAACAGAGTTTCTGTATCAGTTGTCTTGTTCTCAAGGGCATTGTAGACTTCAGAGTTAGCTTATGTTCATATCTTTTGATTAAAACCAGTTATTGTACTGGATAATCAGTTGTTCCTTTGCCCAGTTCTGTTATGCTTCAAATGAGGAACAGAGGTAGACAAATTTGCCAAATTTAATTTGACCTTCAGAACAACCAAAATACCAGTTACGAGTAGAATGCCATTTATTCTACTTCTAGTGTCACTTCAGGGATGGGGAAAAAACAGCATAAAACTTCATCAAGTGAAGTTCTTAAACCTCAGATTGTGACAGAAGCTTATTCTGACTATGGGACATGGAGTTCTAAAATTCAAAGGAAGCAGAATGCCCCTCCCTTTCCCCAGGAGGAGATATGATAGCTGACTAGACCTTGTTTGTTTTTGAGAAATAGCAAAGTTGTCTTAGTGGCTGGAATTAAGACCTCTATCTTTGAGAAATCCTCATCCCCTGATACTGAAGCGAGGGGAAAAAAGTGGAGATGCTCCATTTAAAAAAAATCATCAAAAATTAGGATTTTTTTAACATTTCAGACTGAATTAAATTAGACCTTGGGGTGACTTTATAGAATTTCATTCCAGTCCTTACACTTTATTGTGAGGGTGTTGTTTCAACTTTGCAACTTTTCAGCTGTAACAAATGTGCTCTGTCTCACTCTGCCCATATGGAATTTGGGTCTTGCTTCTTATTCATGATCTTGGGGCAGCTTTAGTACCTAAAGGCTAATTTACAACCTAACAATTACACCCACATTTTGTTAGCAAGCTTTCATGTAGGTCTGGCTTTGAGAATTGGAAATTTCACTGTAGATGGTTTGAGTTAGGGAGTCTGAAGGAAAAGAACAGAAAATTTGTGATAGATCCCTGATAAATCTGGGCTTCCATGTGCTTTAGGGAAAGCATTTGATTATGTCATGAGTCAGAAAAGGAAATCTGAGTAACTCGCAGCTTTTAGGCTATTGCCCTTCTGTTAGGTTTTACATTGAGTCAATAATTCTGCTTATTCTGCTATAGGCAAACCTAATGCATTATAGGGATTTAGAAAAAAAATCTGCACCTGGTATTTCAAACATGTTCTTGCTAAAAAAGACCCCAAAGAAATATAGGCTTCCTACTATGTGGTGATTTGACAGTAATTTCCCAATTTTCAAAGTTGTAGTATTTAGCCAGATTTTGCACTACATAGATAGAGCTGTGATGCACATGAAGCTGGACTGTGTAGTTGCGGTATGGCTTTAGGACTTAAAAAATACCAAAAGCAGACAGCTTATTTCTTCACATTTATAGTTAGTCACAAGCATTCTTCTTAAGTGATTCTATGAAGCAAATGACAAATTCTTTTTTGGTATAGGCTTAGGACCCTGTTTCTATGACCTTGGCGTGTAATTTACTGACAAATAAAAATTTGTTGCCTCTTTATTTCAGAGGTATTTTTCTCCTTGCTGTTGCTTGTTTTCAGGTAGCAAATCTTCACATGTGGTATCCTTTTGGGCGGGGAGATATTTCCTAAATCTTTTCATTATCTGTAAGCAAGCCTGTCTGTAAAGAAATAAAATCAGGTGCAGCTCTATCCTCTGCTTAAATATAGCAAATGCTGGAAGAAGCTACCTGGAGCAGCAGAATAATTTTACAGCTTTCAGGGTTTAATGTGAACACTTTAGTTTTTACCCTTACAAACAGGCTGTCAAGTCTGCTTACCCCAATCTGCTATGAATGTACTTGTATGAAATTCACAGTTCTCCGTAGCTCCAGATACTTAGGAATCAGTCTAATTTTAGCAATGGCAACAACCCTGTAGCTAGTTGAGGTCTCTGAATTTTCATCAATAAGTTTGGAGTGAGGGTGGCAGTAACTGAAGTTGTGCTCTCTTTCCTTGCAAATACAAAGTTTTATTATTATAGTGTAAAGGCTAAATTTTAATAGATTAAAGTTAGGAAAATTTCCAGTGGTCTGGTATTACAGAAATCTTAGACTGTCGGTGCTGTGAAGTAATCCAAAATTGTTGTTAACAGTTAGAAGGTATCCATGCTACAAAGATTTGCTTTTAAATTTCTGACTTAGAAACTACTGGAATAAAGAGAAGAGCATATGGTTAGGTTATGTGTAATGGTGCTGGAATTCCTTTATTCTCCTCACGTTGATATTAAGAGCTCTCTACTTGCTGCTCCCAGTCAAGTGAAATCATAGCTGGGAAAAGGCAGCTTTTTTTTAATGACAAAAAACCTTATTAGTGCTCAGATTCACTTTTTATCCTTTTAATCAGCTGTCTTCTCATGCATGAAGAACACATCATCTATGTTAGGTAAAGATTGTGGGGGGGATTTATAGGTATTTAGCATCTTTTGTGAGGATCTGTGGAAGGAGGCAATGTCAAGGGCATTGTGTTTAATGACAAGTAGCTTAGCATCACTTTAAGAACTTGCCTTGTTCTTTAACATGCACGTTTTCCCCTGAGGTAATAAACTGGTTTACAGAGGAGTAAACAAGGAGGATAGCTGTATCACTACTGTGATTTAGAGATACATCTTGAGTTGTTCTACAGATTATAAAGCAAAATATGTTTCAATTTCTCATGGGGTGATGTGATAACACAATGTCTATTAATAATCTGATGCAGTTGGTACTTTAAATATGAATTTTTTTAGTATGACTGGAACATGGTAGATTTTCCAGCAGGCGAAGCTCTGTGTAATGGATCTTCTGCCTATTTCTCAGAATGTATGTGATGAAAGTCAAATATCTTTTTAAAAAGGCTAATTGTAATAATCAGTCGCTCTGTATTTGAATGCCTCTGCCAATTTATAGTACACTTAAGTTTAGAGTGCTAATTTCAACAAAAAAAATTTCTATTTTCTTGAAAGGTTTTTTTTTAATCAATCAAGCAAAAAAAGTAATTATTTAAGATATTCTCTGATTACATTGTGATTCCCGAGTTAGCCTTCTTTTGGCATGCCTTTATGCCACTTGACATTGGCAAGTCTATGAAATTATTGGAAAATGGAGGAGGAAACAATATAGCATTCAGGAATTTGGTATTGTTGCATTTTGAGAAGAGTAACATCTAAAATGACACACAAACTTCTGCCTTTTGGATGTGTTCTTAGGTTGTTCTAAAGTGTTCCATGGATAGACTTTAAGTATTGGAGGTAACAGAAGACAGAAAAAGGTGCTGCCTTCTTGTGTTATTGTGTGTGTATACTGAGCTGTCTGGTGTTTGGAGTGAGACCTAGTGGAGTTCAGTAGGTATCATCAGGCAGGGACACCAATGAGCTGAGAAGCATTTAAGCCCCTCTTTGAAAATTGAGATTATAAGGACTTGAGACAAAAAAAAAAAAAAATTCAGAAATGCAGTATTTACTGTAGCATATTGTCTTAATTCCAAAAAGCTTTTTCCTTTTGTTTACTGGATCAACCTTGGAGATTCCCTTTTCACTCTAGTTCTTTTTAATATTGTATAGTAGAGACTGTCCTGTTTGATGTAAGTTTGTTGCATTATGCCCACTCCTCAAGTTAACTTACAGATGTTTCAGATAAGATACAAGCTCAGCTTTTCAAGAATAGTTATTGTCTGATGGGGAGGTTGGTTTACTGCCCTGCTGTTGTCCACAAAAATCCAATTTGTTACCCAGTGGGCAACAAACCAATAACGACACACTCGAGAGAAACATCAATTGTTTTATTTCAGAGTTCTGCAAGCCTGGGTGCCCAGTGGAATTCCACAAATCAGACATAACAACTATCAAAACCTTTTGCTATTTATACATGTCAGCAAACAAAGGAATTAGTGTTCATTGGCTACACATTACATAATCCTTGTATTAATTAGTGTTCTTTCTTCTGTTGATTAATGATTCTCTCGCTTCTCATGCTCATCAGTCTCATGGTGTTTCTCTTCTTTTGGGCTGGTGGGTTTTTGGGTCAATGATCCATGAGTTGGTGGTCGGGATCTCCCCCTGCAGAATTACCTTTTACCCAGTCAGAGCTGATTNTCGGGATCTCCCCCTGCAGAATTACCTTTTACCCAGTCAGAGCTGATTCAGCACAGTTGCTGGGTAAGGTTTATCAGTTTCTTCCTAATCTTGGGGGTTCTGCCCAATGTCCTTGTGGCCCATAAATTCTGCATCCTTTGTGTCTGCTGTCAGTGGTACATCCTTATTCCCAACTTTGTTAACCTCTGGGTGTGAGATCACTGAAACCTGTCAGGCCCTAAAGCTTAGCAAGGCAATTCTACCGACAAGTAATTTGTCTTTCTAACACCTGGACATTGCTTAGAGCTTGTGGTCCGCTGTCTGTTTCACATCTGCTGTCTGTTTTAAATCTCCCTTCTTTTTGGTTAGGCTTGAAAGTATACAAAGAACAAACATTAAAGAACATCCTTTCTTAAGAAAATTGTACATATTCCACATTTTGCAGCACTGCCACTAAGAGGAAGGCCCAGGTGACATACATGTCTGCTCTTTCTCTATGAGAAGTCCTTTCCTGTGACCAACACACATAATGTTCTGTTTGCAACACCAAGGAAGTTCCCACCAAACCTCTGGGGGATGCATCAGCACAGAGGCCAGCTATGCAGTCCACAGACATTAATGAAACTCTTCACAGTAGCAGAATGAGGTAAATGCCTGCTTGTTTCATCCATTCTTTTCATGGCCAAAACCAGCCAGTTGTAGTTCATGTCATAGTGAATTTGTCTGGGTCTGGATTGTAGGAACAGCCTACAGCTGCTGTGAAGTTTTAGCTGCTGCCTGTGAAGGTGAAGAAAGACAAACCTTTTAAAGGGCTGATGTGGTCATGGATTTCTTTTAGAATTTCTGCTTACCATCCTTACTGTTTTACATTTTGAGTTTATATAGGACCTTATATAGGTCTCAAAATGAACTAATGTAAGTGCATTGAAATACAACATGTGTACTGCTGGTTAGAAATAAGTTAAGATCAACCTGTAGATTCACAGCTTCTGTCATTTGTGACTGGTTGCCACGTGGATGAAAAGGAGCTGACTGAGCTGCTGTCTGGATGAGGCTTGATACATTTGGAGGATAGTGGTAAAAGAAAATTACTTTCCTAGTCTGGTAAAGAACATGCACCCTAGTGACACCATGTGTGGATTTTTTTGATCTTGTAATTCTTTTGGCTTAGTTACTGCTTCTATATCCCTAAAAACATTAAAGCATAAAAACTCGCTACTTTTTGGAAAGG
Source organism: Picathartes gymnocephalus (assembly GCA_013390045.1). NCBI lineage: Eukaryota > Metazoa > Chordata > Aves > Passeriformes > Picathartidae > Picathartes > Picathartes gymnocephalus. Next base: position 12,663 of record WEKY01027129.1, on the reverse strand, counting down.
GTTAGGTCTCTTTTTCCAGTCAGTCATAGACTTCTTTTCTGGTACTGTTACCTTTGTAAAGGGCTATGGCCATATGCTAAATGCAGGATTATATTCATGAGCAGCTTGCCTAAGGTAACCAGTGCTGAGCGTGATCTATTTAGTGGCTTGGCTGCTGTGTTCCAGATGAGATTTTCAGTTAGCTTCTAGTTGCACTTCAGGGTCACGGTTTGGACTTTTCTCAGGGGGAACGAAGTTTGCAACTCTTTGTGATCTCCTGCTGAGTGATTAACTTACTGCTGTCAGCAATTAAACAAAGTGATCAGAATGTAACCAGATACCTGTATGGACACTGTTCCGGGCAGTACTGTGAAGGACACTGAACTCCATGGTGTTCCCAGGCTTTGTCCTACAAACTCATAAATACTTAAATTCCATCAGTGTTGTTACAAGGGTGAATTGTTGTTCTTTTCTGTTGCTTTTTTTTCTAGCTCAATCTTGAAATGGTTTTATGGTGCACTTTTTTTTTTGCTTAAGAAAATGTGCGGTTTAATTATTATTTATTTATAGTATTGTGCACTTAATTTAAGGCAGCTATTATGACTATATACTGTAACGATAGTATCTGTATTAACTGATATGATAGTCACAGTTCTAGCTTCAGAGTGATTGCAGTCTTTTAAGCCAGTTCCTTGATGTGGATAATTAATTCTGAAGTTGGGATGTATGTTAATTATCTGTGAATTCAAGAGAGACCATCACTGAAAGTTTTCAAATTTCAATAATAGGGATAAAACAATTGTTTGAACCATGCACTGTTTACAAATCCTCCTATTTTTCTTTTGGTCTGGGGCAAGTTGTTTCTAGTTTTCCATTCACTGGTTTGTAAAGTAATTTCTCATATGATGGGAGATCTCTGAAGTACAATTTCAGTAGTTAAGACAGTTTAGATCCTTTGAAATGTTGTAATTATTCTAAATCTTCTGAACTGCATTCTTTTAAAGTGGATTCGGTACTTTGTTCTTTCCAAAGCATTTGGAAAATGGACACTGAAAGTGTTACCCAGAAGAAGTAGTAGTCATATTTTCATTTTCTGTATTGAATACTGCAGCAGGACATCAACCACTGAGTACAATTTTTGGGGGCAAGAGGACAGAGTTTTCCTTTGCACAGTACGAATTAGAATATTAATAGTAACTTTAAGGGTTGCAGAATGGGATGTTTATTGGTGAGGGAGAAAAACTTGATCTTGAAGACGACGTTTTTACAGTGGAGGGATGTTCTCAATGCTTGCTGGCATGCATGAGGACCTTTGTGTTTTGGGGCTGCCTATGGCAGTCTGAAATATCAGTTGGGAAGTTTTCAGGAGGGCAGCATCTTGTATTGGCAGTGCCATTTTGGTGAAAAGTTAATCCCTCTTAGAATGCCATGAATTGTAATATTTCTGAAACTAGAAGCAATGCTGATTTTAATCTTTAACCCCTAGTTTTGGATAAAGGAGCTTGAAGCGTAGAGAAGCCTTGTAGTGGTGTGATGTGGTGCTTGTTTTATCAGGCAAATTCTTCTGCATCAGTTTTGAAAAGCTTTAATAAAAATTATTAACTCACAGCTTCCTAAAGTATGGGTTCCCTTTGAGTTCTGCTTTGCTGTTTTTTTGCTCAGAATAGTGAACACATTGCTGCCATTAACCTGGGGTGGCTGTTTGATAGAACCTGCTTGATTAAACCTTGATCTGTGCCACTTGCTTCCTGCCCTCAGACAAACTTGGACACAGTTGGAGGTTAAGACCTTCAAGTTAGTTGACCTGTTCCTGAGACAGTGTTTCTGTGGACCAGATAAAAATGGTTATAGGCGAAGACCTTGCTTTATGCTTGGCTATCCCTGTCATGGGTGCCTTTTGTCTCATATCAGAGCAGTTTGTGGTTGTTGTTTGGATTTGGTGTTAACTTGATCATGCTTATTTCAATCCAGTAAAAAATCTGCTGATATAGGATCTGTCAGAAAAGGATTTATAAAAACTTTCCTGCTGTGTAATTCTGGGCAATTTCTTAAAATATGTTCAGAGTTCACTAGACCTTTTCTGAAATGAAATATAAATACTTCCCCCTGTCTCAAGTGTTTCTTGAGAGCATTGGTCTTTAGGGAGTTGAACAGTGTGCTTACCTATCACACACACCATTTGATATTATTTATTGAATTCTTACAAGTGGGAAAATAGCTAATAAAGTACCTATGTGTTCTTTTCTTCGGATACTTCACCGAATAACCGGAATTGTGTGTTTCATCAGATTGCACTGGCTGACTTGCTTTTGAAGTTTCGAATATATTTATTTAGTTCTCAAATGATCTTGAATGGGAAATATTATTAGCTAAAATACCACTTGGTGGACATCTTTTAGAAAGTGCTTTGACTAGCTAGTATGTTAATGAGGACAGTTAACTTTGGAAAAGTATTTGTATTGACTTGCTTTTCTGCCAAAGCAGGTAAACAGTATTTAAAAGAGGCTATGTTTATGATTCCAAAGCTTTTGGTAAAAAAAAAATAAAGTAAAAAAAAAAAAGGTTGAGAATATTGTCTCTTTGGAGTTCTTTATCCTTGCCATCCATTTATTATAGATAATATATTAGTCATTATCCCTATTTTTGCTCATTTTTTACAAAACCTAGTATTTTAGAGCTATCTGGGTTGCAGCTCAGTAAGGCTGCCTCCTTTTCCCACATGCCTTAATACCTTAGGCTGTTGGATTGGTTGGGCTGCGTTTTTTTTTTTTAAACATCTTTAATAATTTCTCATTTGTATCTTGAAGTCCTGCATGGAGTGTCTGTCTGTCAAGTGCTGGTGGCATTACCACCTCGTGTCGGTGGCGTTTGGCAGTGCTGCTGAAGGCAGCGTGTGCCAGGTGTCATGCCCGGTGTCTGCAGTGACCTTCACTCTGTGAAGGTCTCAGTAACTGGATGCAATGCTTTGCGTGTACAACCAGTTCAAGGGTGGCCATATCAACGTGGTCCTGTGCCTGCTTCAGTAGATGTGCCAAAAGAAGGATGTGGTGCAGTGCTGTAGTGACTACGTTGCTTTGGGATTCCAGCTGATAGTTGTGCATGAGATGGTTTGTGCTGTATAGTTTAAACATGACAATAGTTTGAAAGCCATGATCAATTTTATATGTCCAGAGTTGGTTTTGGTTCTGCAGACAATATAATTTTGTTTTCACAGCCTCTGTAAGCGACCTGAGTTAATGGAGTTAATACTTTGCAGTGTATGGAAATCCTCTGCATAGATAGTAGGACCATGTATGAGAGGGGATGGGCATTTATTATTTACCTTTTAAAATTTGGACTAATTAATGAAATCAAAAACAATTTCTGCAAGATAACGTGTGATTTTATTACCTGTGAAGTTACACCTTTTCATGTGTAGTTGGAAAACATCTGGAATTTTTCTTGTTAAAATTTTGCTTCAAAAAGTGTAGCTCGGTGTTAACTGTAGACATGCATTGAGGGTTTAGCTGCTACTGAAAATTAATGAGAATAATGCTTGCCTGTGGTTACTTATCATATGTGTAGACAGCTATTATCTCTAGTTATCTCATCATGTCCCCACATTTTTCCACTCAGTCTCTTCTCATCCTGTGAATTTTGGAGGGAGAGGGTCTGGAGGAAGGTGGGAAACAGGCTGAAACTGGCAGGACACAGGCTTGGAGTTGAAGGCCAGAGAGACTGAAGCAAGTGCAAATTGACAATTTTTCTGTGTGGCAAAACAAATGGGGTTGGGACTGGAAGAAGGGCGAGCTAAGGTCTCCAGAAATGCCATGGGGAACTTGGATAGGGGTTTGTGGCTTGTTGAATTGTAACTGGTGACTCTGCAAAACGACATCAACACTGTGGGCATCGATGCCTACCAGCATGTCAGTGACAGCTGAATCCTGCAAAACCATGCTGTAGGCTGGTTCTGTTATATCACGAGAGCTTCGAGATTCTACCTGATTGTCTTGTTCTTTTGGTGGTCCCTCTAAATCACTTCAAGCTGTGATTCTTTAAAAGGATAGTACAGTGTGTGGGCTGTACATTGCCTCATATTCTGGTTTTGTACATCAGAGCACAGAGTTTCATGTGCTGTGTAGCGATCTGTCAGAAGCCAGTGCTTATTATATAATTAGTTTAAAATAGTAGTATTTCAGAAATAAAAGTGGATTCAGAGTGGCTCATAAAATCAGTAAAAAAGCTTGCCATTCCCAGAGAGAGTTTTCCAGACATGGGATACAACTGTGATGTTTTCACAGTAGTAGTATCCTGGAATTTCAGAGAAAGTGTCCTCCAAAATTCTGTATTTGCAGTTATCTGCAGGTATTATTTCTGTTTTCAGAGTGAAATAGGTATAGGTGAACCAAGTTTTTTTGAAGAAGTTTTTGTTTGGGGACTGTAAGGTCTTTGTTAAAAGTAACCTTGCTTTTCATATCAAAGTGTAATTTATGCATAAAAGACAAATGGCTTTTCAGTTTTTTGATCCAGATCAAATTAAAGTGTTTCATCATTATATTGATTGGTGTAATGTAAGTCAAAGCTAAATACATTTTTCTTTCTCTCTTTTTTTTTTTTTTCATATGTGTACAGAAAAGATGAAAAGGAGTATGCACTGAAGCAAATTGAAGGTACAGGGATATCCATGTCGGCCTGTAGAGAGATTGCAGTAAGTGTACATAAATGAAAGTAATTTTACTAATATTATTACTCAACAGGTATTTTATTTTCCTAGAATTAAGTAAGATAAAGATTATCCAAATGTTTTCTTTAAAGTATGCAAGCATGGAAGTTTATTCAGATCTGAGCCTTTTAAAGAAGCTTTTAAAGTCATAATTTCCTTTTAGTTCTTTTCAGGTAGTACTAATGCCTTTTTCTGATATAATTTTGTTTCATCTTCTTTTGTGTTGAGAGGGAAATAAATGTGAACTTCTAAATGAAGACTTACTTTAAAAAGAAATGTTTTTAAAACTTCTTGAAAGGGAAAGTTTCTGAAAGATTACAACTACCATCTGAAGTACACTTACTAATAATGTATTTTTATTTTAGACTAATGATAACTTGTTCTTTAGTATCTGAGAACAGTTTGTTCTCCTCATTTTTTATTTGTTTTGCCAAGTACAGAGAAATTTCATAGCAAAATGAAAAACAGCTTTAATTGTATTTTTATTACGTGTCTTTTATTACATACCTATAATTCCTTCAAATTTGGTAAAAATTGTATATGAAGGTAGAATTTGATCATTAAATGTTTTTTATGTCTGAAAATGTGGATTACTGATGAAATGCTGGATACCAAGTAAAATTTTGTAATGCAAGTATTTCTTGCATTGCAAAAGAAGTCTACTTGCTTGATTAAATATTTACCTTGTCTTAATGCTGTCACTATGCAGCCAGCTGTTGAAATATATCTTAGGATTGTACCTAAAGCTTTTTCTAATCTGGTAGTGTTGCATTGAAATTCAGCATTCGGATATGCAATGCAGTGTGAGGCATTAGAAACTCATGGTGTCTAAGAACTGAACCACTGGATTGTGTTTAGTGTAGTGTCCATAGTTATTCTGTATGAAGAGACTTAACAGATAAAACTGCTATCCTTTTAAAGTGCTTATCACTATAAGGTCGAGGTCACTCGTGGATTTGAGAGGTGGCTGCATTGCTGTCAGTCACTTTACACAGGATTTACCCAGTAACCCTTTTTTGCTAATATTTCTGCCTTTGGAGGAAAGAGGAAATCCTCTTTTAGCATCAGTGCTAGGTTATATTCTTGGTACTACAAAATAATTCTTGATAATATTGAGGGGGTTTTGTTTCTTGTATTCTTGTCCTTTGTTTTAAATTGTACTGCTGTGGAGATGTGTGGATTAGTCTGAAGCGGACTTTCCTATTGGCATGGTAGCACTGTGATATGGAACTGGTTCTGCCTACCTGGACACAACAATGTAAAGAAGGAGAGAGTATCAAATTATGTTTTAACTCCCATGATACATCAACTTTTTTAATTAGTAAAGCTTTGTACAAAGGTCAGTACAGCTTGTGAATTTTGACATCTACTGTGTAAGTAAGTTACTTGACTACTTTCAGTGGTTCCTCTGGTAATTCTTCCATGAGTTATTTTTCACTCTTCTTCTTCAAACCTTATTGTGAAACTCTGTAACCTGAGCTAATGCAGCACATCAGCATTTGCCTCGTTGAAATTTCAGGTCAAATATTAGAAGTGTGAAAAAGGTAAAAGTGAAATAGGTGAAAAAAAATTACAGAGTTTTTTGCCGTGAAGAAACAAGCCAAAATCAAGTGCATTTTCCATAAAGAGAAAGAGACTTCTAATTAATACATCAATAGCTTAAGTGTATTTAAAGGCTTAGATAGGTGACAAAGAGGGTAATGTTTGCAGATTAAATAAAGATTATCAGCCTGGACAGAGGCCATTTAAAAAATGTCATGTGTAGTTCTTTTGGCATTTAACCCTTCCCCACATGCCCCAGCAGCAAAACAAATCCAAATCCCACTTTGGAAGCTGAGAAAATGACTGGGGCACCAGTGTACCTGGTTCTGTGTGTGTATGTTCAGAATATTTTATTAGTTATTTAATCTGAAGACACTTGACATTGTACTCAAAAAATATATTGTTGAACTGAAAGGCATCAGTTTTACAGTCCAAGTCCATTCTGTGTGTCTTACTGCATAGATACCTATAATAAGATCTGCTGGCTAACTTTCCCTGAAGGAAAAGGCAGACGACTCTTCTCTTCTGATGTTACAAATCCGGATGGTCTGTCTTTGCTTAGGACTTCAAAACCCATAAAGTTTCTCTTACTGCTATTCATTCACAGGAGCTTTTTCTGGAAGAAAGTTTATGTCAGTAAAAATACCATATAAGCAGTGGTTCCTGTGGCAAGTGGTTGTTGCTTTATTTCAACTGTAGGGTGATCCCTGCTAAAAGAATCCTTATTTCAGCCAATTCTGTTGTACTGAATATGAAAGTATTAGAAAGGACTCCTTATACCTCAAAGAATTTTGTGTGTGTGGAAAAACCTAATTAGTTCCCTGTAACTCAAGTGTGTTGTGAAGGTAACTAAAATGCTAACTATTTCTGAATTCTTGTTAGGAGGCAGATTATTGCTTGCCTTAAGCAACAGCATTTTTTGAAGAGCAGAGCTGTAAAATATGAATGAGAGTAGTGAAATATAGTGTTTCTATTTTTAGATGATTATTTAGTTAATGAATGTGACATTTCTTTCAACTCAAGGCTTGTGTTAGCTTATTTTGGAACCTGAGGTTGGTTGAAAAGAAGACTTTAATTCTGCTGCTTTTGTGTTTTACATTTTTTCCTTACCTTATCTAAGTAGGTTCTTTAGAACAAGAAGTGGACACACAAGAAACAGAGCAGAAGAGTATTATTTGTTAAGGCTGCTTTTTTCCTGTTGAATATCTTGGCCATCATCTGTTAGGAACCAATAGCTATGAATTTAAAAATCTGCAAACAGGAGTAATGGAATTTGGTATTTCTTTATCAAAAAGCATCAGGGTAATACAGCTTTAGCTGAGATTTCTTGTCCCAAAGGCTTCACTTCCTCTCAGAGTACATCCAAATTAATTCAAGGACTTTGTTTTCCACAGTAAAGAGACTATAAACTTTTAATTGTGGATTTTGGGAAAAATTGAGAAAAAAGAAAAGTAGTAAGCCTTTTCTTAGTCAGTAGCATTCACCAACAATGTAAACTTTTAGTAAATGTATTTATATGTATCCTGACCCTGAGCATGGAAGAACTTCAGTACAATTGTTACTGGCTTATTTAGCTGATATGATGAGGCTCAAGATCCTAGGCAAATGGAGCATGTCAAAGAGCAGGATCACAACCCTGGACTTCAGGAGAGCAGACTTGAACCCCTTCAGGTACCTGCTTGGAAGTATTCTGTGAGATACAGCCATGGAGACAAGAGGGATCTACGAAAACTTGTTGGTATTCAAGGGTCACCCTTTCCAAACCCAAGAAAGTTCCATCCCAGCAAGTGCGGAAGCAAGCAAGGGCAACAGGAGGCCCCTGTGGATGAGCCAGGAGCTCCTTATTGAACCTGGACACGAAATGGAATTATATATGAATTGGAAGCAGGGATAGGCAGAGCAAGAGAAGTATAGAGTTGCTGTTTAATCTTCCAAGAATAGGGGTTAGAAAAGCCAAGGCTGACGTGGAGTTGAGTCTGGCAAGGGACCAGAAGGGCAACAAGAAAAGATTCTACAAGTACATGAATGTCAAAAAGAAGACTAAGGAAAACATGAGCCTGCAGCTGAATGGGAATAAATGGTATGGAAAAGGCCAAGGTACTCAATGATATTTTTTTTCCCCTCAGGGTTTAACAGAAAGTCCAGCCTTCAGGAGTCTCATACTCTTGAGACCAGAGAGAAAGTTGAGGAAGGAAGTCTTACCTTGGTGGAGGAGGTCCAGGTTAGGGAGCACTCAAACTGGACATACACAAGTCTTTGGCACCTGATGTGTTGCACCCACAGGTGCTGGGAGCTGCTTGGATTTCATTATGAGACTAATCTCGGTTATCTTAGGAAGATAATGGAAATGGAAGAGAGCAAGTGTCACTCCTGTTTCCAAGGAGGATCAGGGGAACTACAAGTTGATCAGCTACACCTTAGTTGCTGGGAGGGTGATGAAGAAAATCCTCATGGACACCATTTCCAAAAACATGTAGGACAAGATGGTGATTAGAAGTAGTCAGCATGGATTTTCAAAGGGAAAATAATCCTTAACCAACCTGTTCATCTTGTACAATGAGATGCCTGGCTTAGTGAATGAGGTGAATGCCGTAGATTCTGTTTATCTTGACTTTAGTAAGATTTTTAGTGGTATCTTCCATAACATTCTCACAGAGCAGCTAACACAGTGCAGACAAGAATGACTCCACTAAAGGTTTCATGTGAAGCAGTGACTTGAGTCAAGACTTAGATGTTGTTTGGTCAACTTCTGGTCCCTTCTAGCTTTTTTTTGCACCCTCACCAATAAGAACTTCCTTTCTTCCAAGGATAAATTACCAGCCCTAGTCTTCTTTTCTGTAAATAGTGACCTTAATTCTAAACTTCATTCAATTTTTCTATATCAGGGTAGGTTTATAGCTCATTCTTTTTTTTCTGTAGAGAAAAAAAGAGACCAGGTTGTTGCAGATGACTTACATGGGAGAAGCAGAGCCACAAACCAGCATTGCTAGCCTAGTGTTTTTTAAGGAGTGTCCTAAATTGGTGCTCTTTTGCTCTGTGTCTGGGTCCTGTAACCATTTTAGTTGCCACATCCTGTGCCTGTGTCCGCACTGGTTGTTAGGGAAGGCTGCTCCTTCTGGGAGGCCTTGAAATGTTGCCAGTATGCTGTGGCACACTAGCTGGAGCATTAGTTGGCCTCTGTTGTTCAGACTTGCGTTTATGGGTACAGGCTAAAATAAATTCAGACTATAATATTAAGTGAGTTATTGAAAGCTCAGCTGAACAATTTAGCATGCACAAATCATTCTCAGGCCTTTTGCCTACTCATGCAGTATATGTTCCAAAGTACTGCAGCATACAAATATTTTGGTTTCTGAGGGTGGGCAAAATTTTAGAAGCCTTACAGGTTAAAGAATAGGTCTTTTTAACCTTTTTGTGTTTGTCAGCTCTCTTGAAGGCGGCACTGTCTCACTGTATTTACGTTCTTTTCTGCCTCCCTGCTGTCCATGGCCTTCCTTTCCCTGTGGGCAGTTCTTCTGGGATTGTGTCCCCCTCTTCTTGGGTTCGGGTACACTGTGATGATGTGGTGCTGAAGCTGAGCCAAGGAAGTCAGCCAGACTTACTGTCTCCATCTTGAAGAACTTTGTGCCCTTGCTGTGTGCTTCTCTCTGGTGCCATTGGCAGCGCGGCACAGGGACTCAAAGGGACATGTTGTGCCTTGCTGGTAGAGCTAGTAAAACTTACTTGCTTTTACCTCTGTCAGGTGCTGCACATCATTTACAGGCTGCTCTCACCTCCCTGGTTGGAAACCACTTAGTCAAATGAGTTAAACATGAAGGTACTTAATTTGAGACTCTGGACCAGGCTGGCCTTAAACATCTTTGATCTGTCTCCGCATCTCTTAGTAATGTGGAAAAGATCAGCTGTATGGGAATAATCATAATTTTTCAGTATTTATAAAACACCTAGAAGATTTGTAATGCCATTGGCTCTCTTCAAGTGAAGTTGCATAAAATGTCATAGAGTTACAAGTTCTGTGATTCAGCTGTATCAACCTTTCCTTTGTCTGTGACTGTCACAGAGGCTTGCAGTACTTGGTGCTATGTAGACCTATGTAGACTTTGTTGGAGGCAAGGTTGAGTAAAAAAAGGCTTTAAAAAAGTCTGTGTACCTGAGTACATTTGCTGTAGGAGATTCCTTTTGAATGTCAGAACTTCTTTTCCCATGCCAAGATGGGATAAATGAGTAGAATATTTGGCAATGTAAAATCTCCCCGTAAATTCTCTACTACCTAATTAGAAAAGATTATTTGTGGAAACTTTGAAATTCTACTCCCTCTTTCAATAGCTAGAGGTAGTGAAATAAGTGAAAAAAATTTTTTTGAAGGGATTTTTATTAGAGAGCTAAGGCATGTATTGGCTAGAAGTGTCTATGCATTGTGATTTTATGAGTATGAATCAGCTGGAAAAAGGTTTTTTGGTTCAGCAACATGACAACTCATGTTTTGCGTGCCATAGGAAGAATAACAGCTCTCTGCACTACATGGTCTAATCTTGTATAATCTGTGTAATTTAAATGCTTTTTGTGTAAGGGAGTACTTAAATTCCTGCTTTGGTTATTCTTCAAAAGGGTTCTGTAGATATTTTTTGTCTTCTTTATTGCATCTGAAAGAACAATTAACTTCATTAAATAAAAAAGTACACAAGTAGTAAATATGTGGAATTAAACTATTTTTGTTTAATCAATTAAGTGGATGTTTTTCTCAGCCCATAAATACACTGTAGTATTTATGAAAATAAAGTTTCACAGCTTGAAGTATAATTTTATATCAAGTAATGGGACAAAAGTAGAGCATCATGTGAAGCAGCTAGTCGGCTCCATTGTCTTAACTACAGCTATCTCATTCAGCAATTTAACAACAAAAAAGAGCATGCAGAGGAGAAAGGAAAAGGGAAATGCTGCTTTTAGATTTCTAAATACAAAATTTGCAACTTCTTTTCATGCAGAGGTTACTTTTCTTGAACTTGCGTTTCTGCTCAGAGCAGGACAGCAGTATCAATAAATCTATTGCAAGTATATAAAAAAGAAAAAAAGAAAGCTTTTACCCCATTTTAACATGGTATGAACTGAGGAAACGTCTCTGAGTTTGATACTTGACATCAGGATATAATCCAAATTCTCAGTGCAGCTGACTGTAAGGAGAAATGACTGTTCAGTGCTATTTAGGCTCAGTTATTTTCACTTTGAATTTGCTGTTTTGTTAGGTTCTGAATATTCTCAGAACACACAAAGGCAAATGGTGCCTTCAGCAGAAATGAGCAAAAAACCAAAGCCAAACTGCTTCAGGTTAAGCTTTCGGTAGCAACGCATTGAACGCAAATAGCTACTTTATCACTCAGATAAAGAAAAACAGAGTTGCTGATAATGCAAAGAAGAGGTTTTTAAATACTTAAATACTCCCTGCAAGACTCTGTGTGTGTGTGTGTGTGTGTGCGCACAAGTGAACATATATACTTACATGTTTTAAAGCTTCAGTTGGAATGTTTTGTGTTCTTTTCTGAATTTGTCATAAACTTTCAGTTTTCTGTTTCTCATTCTTTCTTTCACATTGCATATTTTCCTTATGTTCCTCCATTTGTGCTTTCCCTGTCGTTAAGTAAAATTAGTTTGTACATGTTTTCAATTTTTTCTATGTGGAGTTGTAAAATTGTTTGAATTAATATATTGACTTTGCATAACTAGAACGTCTCTAATTAACATTACGTGTGACTATTTTTATGCCTCAGGCTGAGAGGTGATGGCATGGGTTTTCAGATGATGGATTATTTTTATGTTGGAGCTCCTGTTTTCAAATTCTGTTACTGAATTGTCCACTTCATTTAGAAACAGGCTCACATTTTCCTGTTCAGCCTTTCATAAGCAATGTAGTAGCAGAAGCTGTTGTTGCCCTCAACATCCCTTTTAAGTGTCAAATCAAGGTGAGCTTAAGCTCTCCTGACACCATCCCTACATGCCTGGGCAACGTCTGTAAACTCCCACGTAGCCTGTCCCTGTTTGCACCTCTATACACGTGCATTTGAGCTCTGACAATCTGTTGAGCCAAACAGGTCTCCTACTTGTATTTCTTAATAGACCTGCCAGATTTCCTGAGCAACTTTGCTCTTCAGAGCTGCTTCCTGTGGCTACCTACCAGTTTCTTCAATAAGCTGAAGTATGCTTTCCTGGAGCTCCAAGTCTTTGCTCTGCTACATGCCTTCTTCACTCCGGATCTCAGAATTATAGGATAATGGAATGGCTTGGGTTGGAGGGGGCCTTAAAAATCACCTCCTCCCTGCCATGGGCCAGGGATGCCACCACTAGATCAGTCTGCTCACTCTGCCCTATGCAACCTGGCCTTGAGCACTCAGAGGCATGGGGCATCCACAGTTCTCTGGGCATCCTGTTCTAGTTCCTCACCACCC
>WEKY01027123.1:20468-41254 GCA_013390045.1 Picathartes gymnocephalus | reverse complement strand
CTTCCAACCCAATCCATTCTATGGTTCTGATTTTGTGAAATGGTGATGAGTTCTGCTGATCCTGAGACTCGGTGCGAGGAAGAGATACGCAGAAAATGAACAGGTCTGTTCTCAAGCTCCAGCTGGGCATTTAGGGTAGAGCAGATTTGGTCCCCTTTTCTAATCAGGTAACCAGCCACAACTGCCAAGCATATGGAATACAAAGAAATGTGAATTTAATCAGAACTAGAAATAAAATTCTGCTCAGCCAAGTCAGGATCTCTGAACTAGCTATCCAATTTCCTCCTGAGTCATAAAATCATAGCATCACAGAACCATAGAAGGTTTAGGTTGAAGGGACGTTAAAGACCATCTTGTTCCAGCTCCCCTGCCATGGGCAAGGACACCTTCCAGTAGACTGCAACTCCATCCAGCCTGGTCTTGAGCACTTCCAGGGATGGGTCATCCACAGTTTCTCTGGGCAAGCTGTGTCTCACCACCCTCACAGTAAAGAATCTCCTTCTAACATTGAATCTAAATCTTTCCTCTTGTAGTTTAAAACCACTCCCATTTCTCCTATCATGATCTGCCAGTGTAAAACGTTACTTTCCCTCTTCTTTATAAGCCCCTTAAAGTACTGAAAATTTGCAACGAGTTCTCCCTGAAGCCTTTTCTTCTTCAGCCTGAGCAACCCCAACTCTCTGTCTGTCTTCATAGCAGAGGTGCTCCAGCCCTCTGAGTATCTTCATGACCTCCTCTGTCCATCTTACACTCGGTACTCCAGAACTGGACACAGTACTCCAGATAGGATCTCATAAGGGCAAAGAAGAGGGAGAAAATCCCCTCCCTTGACCTGCTGCTCACACCACATAGCCCTCAATGGTGCCCGTTTGAGCACGAGGCATGGTCCCAACACAAGTAGCCAAAGTCATCTCTTATGTATGAGACACGTCAGAGAAGGAACATAGGTATCTAATTCTGTCATGATAATTAAACATAAGGATTAAGTAGCTTGACTGAAAATAACAATACTGTGGAAAAAGTTGAAAAAGTATTTGATTTTTAATCTATTCTTGACACAGATGTTTCATCTCTGAGCTCCCACATATGCAAGGTAGTTTTGTAGATAAATTGCTGGACTTAATGCCCAGACTTGTGACATCCAAGCCTTCAGAAGTGGTCAAGATTCTTCAGACAACACTGCGGCAAAGTACCTTCCTCCACCTTCCTCTTCCAGAGCAGGTTGGTTTAACAGAAAATTAAAATGCGATATCCTTGTGGACTGTCTTGGCATCTGACTAGTTTCTAATATACCATGAAGCTTTCAGAATTCAGAGTCTTGGTCAGACACAAGTGTTACTTATTTCTTCGTCTTCTTATCTAGCATCCTCAGGACTACTGCTAAAAACATGGAAAACCTAGTAATTCCTGGCAATATAAAAAAAATAAATCCAAAGTCTATGCATGTCTCTGTTAAGAACAGCAGTAATTACGATTTTTTTTTTTTCTTTCCTCCACCTTCTGATTTTTGCCAATCACTTTGTCCCTAACAGCTCCATAGAGCCACTGCAAATATCATTGAGCCTACTGGTGAATCTGATAATCCCCTGAGGTTTACATCGGGATTGGTTGTGGCACTGGATGTTGATGCAACTCTGGAACATGTGCAGGATCCCCAAGGAACTGTTAAAGTTCAGGTAAGAAGTCATCTGACATAAGTGCAAACAAGATTGTGTCTTGGGGAGAGGTTCTTTAAGGATGTCAATACTTCTGGATTGCAAATAATGATACACTTTATTAGTAACAATGCTGGATTTCCATGTTTTGACCACTCATTCAGAAACTGATTTGTAGTGCACTGAGTTGACTTGGGTGCAGTTCCTGAGAGTTTGGTTTGAGTACTTGGATGTCATTCTGTGCTTCCACGTGCACTGCACATTATGGACACGAACACCAATAAATGCTGGTGAGATTCCAGCTGGTCTGTGGGAGGAGGAGGAGGAGCAAAAGAAGTTGTTCCAAGTGGCACAAAAATACGCAGGCTCTTGGCTCTGTGTATTTCCAGGTTTTCTTCCTGCTGCTGAATCACTAGTTTTAGATGCAGCTGAGGAGGTAGGAGAAGTATGATCCAAGTAAAATATGCAACATCACTGCTTAACAAAGAGACAGAAATTCCAGTTACAGTGCAGACGTAGAACTGATGTCACTGTGGCCTTTTTTCCACCTGTGCTGTGGGTTTGAATGGCAGCATGTGGCCACTATATCCAGGGCAGCTGAACTCCTGGCTCCAAGGTAAACCCCACTTGTCTTGCCTTCCCTACTCAAACAGAAAATAGCCAAGTAATGCACTGTGCTGATCCCCGGTGTAGTTGTCATTCTTTTTTTTTTTTCTTTTTTTTTCTTTTTTTTTTTTTTTATTTTTTTGTTTTTTTGTTTGGGTTTTTTGTTTGGTTGGTTGGGGTTTTTTTGTTTTTGTGGGGGTTTTTTTCTTTTTCTTTTTTTTTCTTTTTTTTGTTCCCCTCTAGGTGTTGTATCCAGATGGACAAGCACAACTAATCCATCCCAAACCAGCTGACTTCCGAAATCCGGGCCCTGGGAGGCACAGGCTGATAACTCAGGTTTACCTCTCGCACGCAGCCTGGACAGGTAATGTTAGTGATACACGTCAACGTGGCTGTGTGGCTGCACTTTCATTAGACACAAGTTACATATCCACAGTCTGGGGGGCTCCGAGGATCCTGAAGTCTCCAGCTGTGGTTGGTATTGCTCTTGGTGTCAATCAGGCCTTTGAGCTGTTACAACTCCCTGTTTACCAGGCACTGCTGCTCTGTAGGGTATTAGAGGGGCTGCTGTCTTGGGAGAGCCCAGGGAACCTTCACATGAGAGCCGTGTTCAAGGTGAGGTCACCCACTTGTGTGCAGAGCAAAGTCAGCTCTCAGAGCCAGGTCTGCGTCCTCAGGTAAAGGCAGGGGGTCACGGTAAAGTGACTCTTTGTAAGTCATTGTTTTGGGTCTCACAGGTATCTGAGCATGGCAGAGAACAGCACAGTGGTACGGTTTCACTGCTAATTAAACTTTCACCCTTTTAATGCCCTAAAAACTCCCCCTTTAGCTCTGATGATGATGTGACTCCACTATTCACTTTCAGTCTCAGTTGCTGTTCACACTTCCCCATGGAAGCATTTCAGTAGTTGGCTTGTGGATTTCAAACAACAAAAGCAGAGCGTATTTCGTTCACAGCTCCCTTGGTCGTGATTTCTTGTAATCCTTACATTTTTACTCATATGTGGGAGTTTCCTCTGAGAGGTTTTTCCCTGAGCAGTTTTTCATTGGATTTGGTGATATTTTTTTTTTTTTTAACCGACAGGATTTTGTTTATTGCCATGCTCTTTCAGATACTCATTTTTATATAGTACTTCCATGGTGTCTTCACTCATCCTGCTGTCTTTGCTTTTTTTTGGAGAAGAAAACATAGTACTATTTCTAGGACTGAAAGTATCTGGGTTTAAGGGTTGATCCTATACTTCACTAGAGGGAGCTGAAGTCCTTATTTCTACTTCTGCAGTGTTCAGTGGAAGGGCATTTTATGTATGGCCCTGAGAGATTCTGTTCTGGTGTCTCTTCTAGGCATTATTTTAATCATTAACTTTGACATTGGCACTTAGGCATATAAAACGGGGAAGATGCTGAGCTGGGAGGGGCTCAGGAAACAGGGTCAGAATTCAAAGTGAAGAAATTGCCTTAAATCAAGACAATGAAACTCATTAAAGGCCAGTAGAAAGAGTGTACTTGGGAAGGAGAATGTCCAAGTGCAAATCGTGGATTAACTGCCAGGTGTAGAGCAGAAGTGAAAGAGGTGACTGCAAATAAGAGCTGGTGGAGTGATGAAAAGGTGAGCTCAGGGAGGTGTTGCCTAAAGCATGGAGTAACTGCAAAAGGGTTATTTCTTGTCTTCTGTCTGGTGCTGATGATGTCTCAGCTGGAGACCCCTTGCAGTTCTGGACATGGCATCTTAAAATCCTGTGGGTTTCAGCAGGTTTCATTTAGATTTTGTTAATGTGGTCCTGTTGTGGGTTATCCGTGGTATACAGTTAAGCCCTGCACACCACCTGGTGCTCACTTCCCAGTGGGACAGGTAGAGAATCAGAAGGGCAATGTGAGAAAACTCATGGGTATTACACTGTGCAGCAATAGCTACAACATCCCCGTAGTAGTTGACACTATTTTGGTCACAAATCCAAAACAAGGCATCATGCAAACTACTATGAAGGAAAACTAACTTTATCCCAGCCCAAACCAGTATAGTCCAAAAAGAAAACCTAAACAAATCTAGTTTTCAGTCTAGAAAGGAGAATTTTGTTGGGGATATAAGTCCAACAGTAAGTCCAGGGTAATGCTATGTATACCCCCGTTTGTTATGACCACTGTGAGAAGAGTAAAGTGAAATCCTCCTATGGATGGTATTAGGAACCTTGCTCTGCCCAGCTGCAGAGTTGGTGAAAGAGAGGAAGAGGCTGTCTGGCATGAAAAAGCTTCCAACAAAAGAGAATCTTCAAGTAATCCTCTGTGCCACAAGTCTTACCAGATGTCATCTGGATTGATCCTGACTTAAATACAGTGAGCAGGGCCTGCTAGTTCTGTGGGGGTTTTAATGATGGTTATTATTTCATTGGAGTTACTTTCCAACAGTTATTTTTGCAAGTTGCAAGTTAGTGGTAAGATTTTTTTAAGTGATGACAAAAAGAGGAGGATGAACCTAGAACAGTCCTTAGTTCTGCTGTGCTGGGTGTAATGCCAAAGGTTTGTTTTCAGATACTAGACTGGATTCTGGTTAGCCCAGAATACTTCCCAAGCATACATGAGATTAAAATTCATTTGATGTTGATTGTTCACTGTGCAATGACAATCATATTTGGATTGTACTATTTTTTCTCTGCAGAACCGTGTCAGATTGAAGTGCGATTGCTGCTGGCTTACAATTCCAACAGGTGCAAAGCATCTACCAGAATTCCTAAATCTACCTGGAGTGAGAGCTTGGAGGCTCTCCCCCCCTCTGAAAATGGCATAGAGGGGACCATCCCCTTCAGCAAACCTGTCAAGGTGTATATAATGCCCAAACCTGCCAGGCGGTGAAGGCTGGCACTGAAAGAAACCTATTTATGGGGTTTGTTGGGTTACAGGAAAATAAGCTGCTGTGTCCAAGATAGCAAACCAAGCCAAAACAGCCTTTACATGCATAAAGAGAGTCAGATGTCAAAATAAAGCTGCTGAAGGACAGTTGGTCTCCAAAGCAGCAGGCAAATACAGGAGTTATTCAGCTAGTTAGGAGCGGTTTCAAGAAATTGCAGGTTTTTCTATATTGATTGTGTCTCAATCAGCATGCCAGTAGTAATTTCACTGGGCTGTACCTTCAGTTTTTACCTATCAGAAGTCTTTCTTCAAGGGCTCTAGTGGAGCTTAACTGACCTATAGCAACAAAGCAGTTTGTCTGCTGTTGCACCTTTGTACAGCTTAAGGAGCAATGTGATCAAGTACCAGTTGGAAAATTCCTAACCACATCCCACTAAGTTTTACAGGATCTGTTTCTTTGTGATGATCCTGGCCTGAACCAGTCTTAGAGGAATGTGAAAATCTATGTTTTTCAATTCAGCAGCACTTTTACCATTCAAAGTCATGCTGGTAAGTCTAAGTAGCCAAACACGCTGTTCAGCAGCAGTTGCGCAGCCTGTCTGTGTTCCCCTCTGGAGGTGAGCTGGGAGTGCAGAGGGACAAGAATTTAGTTAAAACATGATCCATCTGGCATTCACGTCAGGAAGGGTGTCTGTGCATCACTTAGCAGACTGAGGAACCTCCTATGATTTGTAGCAACCCTTTGGTAGGATTTTTTAGGAGGACCTAATGTGTGAAACATTCTAGTGCAGCAGCCAAATGTTGCCTGTGTTCATGAATCAGTTGGGGTTTTTTTCTTTTTAAAAAGAGGTGTATTTTTAGCAAGTAAACAGAACAGTGAAGAAATACTTTCCAGTTGTATTTAGTGTAAATAACCCGTTACATGCTTTCCTACAATAAAATTGGAAAACTCATGCTCTTTTGTTTTTTATAATATAAGTGAACATGGATGCCTGCGTGGTCTTTGGCTAATAAGATTACTGCATGTTTTTTGTGATTTTAAATTTTTAGTACTGGTAAGTTGTAGCCCAAAGGCTCATAACCATAAAACTTTGCTGCTGCTTTAGGTATTTTTGAATACTTTCTTAGTGCTTCTGCTCTTACAAACTGGTTTTTGGTGTTTCACCTTTAGGGCACTGCTTTCAAAATCTCCTGCTCATCTGACAGCTGAGTTGTTACCATCTGACTTGTCTTTGACATCCTCAATTCAGTTCCCAGAAGACGGGGTTGATGTATCTCTCATTAGGAAGCTGTGTCTGGGCAGATACTTGTCAAGTTGAGTGAGCTCATTACAGACTTTTTGTTTTTTCTTCCTCTCATTTTTTGCACTTCACTAGTGTGTCATGCAGTTTGTCATCTCAGTAATGTTTCTAATTTAAATTGTGTCCATAGGCTTCAGACCACAATGGATGCTTGTGGCAGGCACAGCAGATATTTTCAATATCAAAATTTTGGCAATCATTCTCTCTTTTTCTAAGTACTGGATCAAATTTCTACTATTTTGTTCCCCCCATGCTGTCCTTGACCACCTTCCATATAACATACCAGGCAAATAGTGAGTGCCTTCTGTATTGCCACCGAGAATCAAATATTGCAGGGCTGTGGAAAAGCTCTTCCAGTTTCAAGATGCCTAAAACAAACTGAGAATGTAAGGCTGCTATGAACATTTCCAGTCTCCTAATGAGAGCATTCTGCAGTTGGCTTCTCTTCTGCAGATTTTTCTTTGATTTCTGGTTTGGATCATGGAAGAAATCACAGCTTCTCCTTTGCTTCTTAATTTTCACCTGTGCAAGCAGATGACTAATTCATCATCCAATCTAAACCTTCCCTCTTTCAGGTTAAAGCCATCCCCCCCTTGTCCTATCACTCCATGCCCTTGTCAAAAATCCTCCTCCAGCTCTCTTGTAGCCTCTTCAGGTACTGAACAGAGCTCTCAGGTTTCCTCAGAGCTATCTTCTCCAGGTTGAACAACCCCAACTCTCTCAGCCTGTTTCCACAGCAGAGGTGCTCCAGCCCTTTCAGCATTTTCATGGCCTCCTCTGGGCTTACTCCACATGTCGACATCCTTATGTTGTGGTCCCCAGAGCTGGATGCACCACTACAGGTGGGGTCTCACCAGAGCAGAGCAGAGGGGGAGAATCCTCTCCCTTGGCCTGCTGCCCAGATGCAGCCCAGAAAGCCAGCTGAGTCTTTTGGGCTGCCAGGGCACATTGTTGAGTCATGTTGAGCTGCTCACCCACCAGCACCCCCAAGGTGTTGCTCCCTCAGGCCTGCTCTCAATCCCAGCCTGTATATGTGCATGGGACTGCCCATTTCACACCATGTGCCAACATATGGGGAATTGGAAAAGAAATTTGTGTTAAAAGCGAGGGTTATTGTAGTTGTTGAAATTCAGATGTTAACTTTTTCTTCCCATCCCCAGGTTTGAGACATTTAGGTTTTTCTGCTCTCAAAATAACCAGAGTTCATGCTCTTTGTGTCGTCTCAGAGGCATTCATGCCATTCACCCACTGTCCTTTAATTCTGGATAATTGTTGGGCTTCTGCACTGCAATAGCCTATAAGATGATTGATCTCAGAATGAAAAGAAAAACAAAGGGCTCTAGTCATGCACAAAGATAATTTGCATCTTTCATCTCTGTTGAAGGGGAACAGAGGACTTCAGATGACAGTCGAGTCTCAAGTACGGGGAGTTTCTGTTCTCTCAGATGGTTCCAAGTGTAGGAACAGTGTGCCTGTACAGCTGCAGCCATAGGGACATTGAGCAATCTACAAAGGAAGGGCAAATAATTTGCTAAGAACCGATAATGTTCAAACACCCCTCACCTCTGCATTGTACCTCCTAGTTAGATAGAAGGAAGAGGGAAAAGAATGTGGCAGAGCAAGGAGAATGCTGACCTCACATGAAAGAAGGGTAGCTTAGTGGTTTGAAAATGTGTTGTCCTATTTACCATTAACTTTCTGAATTTAATTTACATAAGGTATCTGTGTATCTGGGAAACCCAGCTTTGAAAGCTTTTAGTGGGAAATTCATATCCAGATTGCTAAAGTTCACTGAAATTCATTAGACAAATTTGGAAGTAAATAATTCAATTACTGAGTCAAGAGCTTATAAAACAATGCATAAGTGTTCAACAAAGTTGAAGTTAATGAGACATTAACTCAGACCTGGTGTGGCTTTCACCTATCTTATTTTTAAAAGTACAAAAAAAGGTAAATGGACAGAGACACTGCACAAAGTACAAAGCAAGTTCTTGGGAAGATGAAATAATCAGGCCATGCATTTAAATCGGGACTGCATGCACTGAATCATTTAGGTTGGAAAAGACCTCTAAGATCTCGACGATCAGGGAGTCCAACCATAACCCAGCACTATGACACCCACCACTAAGCCATGGCCCCAGGTGCTATATCCACACACCTTCTGAACACTTTCAGGGATGGCAACTCCACCACTTCCTTGGGAGCCTGTTCCAAAGCCTGGCAACACTTTTGGGGAAGAGATTTTTTCCTAATACCCAATCTAAACCTCCTTTGGTGCAACTTGAGGCTGTTTCCTCTTATCCTGTCACTTGTTACTGACCCCACACTGGCTACACCCTCCTTTCAGGGAGTTGTAGAGAGTGATAAGGTCCCTCCTGAGCCCCTTTTCTTCAGGCTAAACACCCCCAGCTCCTTCAGCCTCTCCTCATCAGATTTGCACTCTCCACCATGCTGTGCAGGTCATCATCTTGGGTTCAAGTTCACAGAGATGGATTTCCTCTGGAATCCTGTCTTCTCTAAGTTATAATCACTTTTTTCATCTTATTTCACTGGCATCTTCCATTTTATTCTTAGTAACAGCGACTGGGAATGCAGAAAAGGCTGTCTTTTTACTTTATAGAGTGTGCTAATGTAGTATCAGTGGGACTTCAAAATGTAAAGTTTTAAGGTTTGTGGATGCCAGGCTTTACACAAATGCTGCCCAATGTCCCTTAAAAATGCTGGTCATGTTGCATTTGGTGTCTGTGAGCCTTTTATGGCCTGTTTCTCCTGGCTGCCAGCTCACACATGCTGCTTCACAAAGATAAGGGCTGGGGACTGACCCACTCGGCAGCAGAGCAGCTGGGGTGGAATCTTCCTGGCTCCCAGCCCAGCCGCAGCTCGGCTTTAATTTCAGTGTCAGGGTGGGAGTTCACTGCCTACTGGGAGATCGTTTTCCTGGTGGGAGGCAGAGCAGTGGTGTATGTGAGAAATCCTGCCCTATAAAAGTGCATTCCCATGATTTGGGCTATGAGCCTGTAATTTTAACAAATTATTTATGGCTCTAGCTGAAAGCAGCAATTTAACAAAGATACCAGTTTGAGCTCTGCTGGAATTTTTTGATGAATCAATCCCAGCTGCTTCCACCATCTAGCAAAGCAATTTCAGGCACCAAGAAGGAAACCAGGCTTTCAGTGACTGGAGCAGCCCAAGTGGAACAGATGCTGTTGTGGGAACTGACAGTGCTGACTCAGGAAGCTGTGACGAGAGCAGCAAGAGAAGACATGGATGGAAAAGACTTGGAGCAGATAATCTCCTTGTTGACACCAAAATTTTGTACTGGTGGTGGTGAATCTTAGCAGTTTACCTTTAAAAAAAGAAATCCATTTCTTTGCACACTGCAGCTCCCTGTTTTGGAAGTGGAATCTTCTGCATCCTACCAATTGCCAAATGAAGGGAAGAATTAAAGAGGCTGCAGCACAAAGCTGGGTGGGGTACACCTCTAAAACTCACCTGGTAATGCAAAACTGGCTCTGTTCCCCGCATGCCTTTTGGGAGGATAAATTGTGTGGCAGCAGCAGTGTGAGGAGCCCACAGGATGTGTCTCTAATGCAGGACCTGGGCTAGGCAGTTTCGGTGAATGTGGCATCACCATTAATGTGCCACATTAACGTGGAAATATGTAAAAAAAAAAAAAAAGTAAAAAACAGACCTGGAGGAGAAAGATAAGGTGTTTGCTCAACCCCTCCTAACAGTGTAATGTGCATGTTTCCATTTTTTTAAGTACTGCAGTGTCCTCTCAGCCAAAGCATTACAAAGCCTCTT
The DNA here is from genome assembly GCA_013390045.1 of Picathartes gymnocephalus. Taxonomy (NCBI): domain Eukaryota; kingdom Metazoa; phylum Chordata; class Aves; order Passeriformes; family Picathartidae; genus Picathartes; species Picathartes gymnocephalus. The sequence goes on along the minus strand of WEKY01027123.1, from coordinate 31,041 downwards.
CCCATTTGAGGCTGCCTTAAGGCCCAGAAGCTCATAAAATAATACATGACCGTGATCAAGAGAGTCAAACCACCTTCACTATCAGATAACATTTAGTGCAAAAAGTCTCCACACTCTGTGGGCCGGTAGGAATTCGTTCTGATGGCATTCTCTTGGGATGAGACCACAATCTTCTGGGTCAGTAGTTCACCTTCTCCTCCACACCAGGCAAGATATGCAGAAAAATGTCACAGTAGCTACAATGAGCGTTATACCAGCTGCTGTGTCAGACAACACAGATGCAGCTGGAAAGGCAGTTCCTGCTGGGTTCTATAAGATTTTGCCTCAAATGTAGCTACACTAGGAGAAAACATTGCTGTAATTAGGAGACTGCAAGATAAAACTTTCAAGTACTCACTTTCCCTCTGCTTTTACACCACTTTGTATTTTATCAGTTAAAAGGTTCTAAATGATTACTAGAGCAAATAACAGAAAAAGAACATAGTATTTTGTGTGTCTTGGGAAAGTCATTGTGCTCTCCTATCAATGTAAGCCTCTCTACTACTGCTTGGATAGCTCCAAATGCCTCAGGGCTTTTACAGCTTCATCTTGGTACTTCCATTAATACACACAGAATTAATATGCACAGAACAAGAAATGGTGAGCCCGGTGGGAAAAAAAAAATTTCCAGTAGGTAACTTGTAACTGGCAATATTGATAGAAGCCCACCAAAAGCAGCAACCAAGAGAACTGTTTAAATCTTCAGTGTAATAATGTTTGTTGGTACAACATTAAATCATCAGATAATGATGACCAGTAACAATTCTCACATGCCTGCCCAGCTTGCCAGCAGCGCCTTGCTAGCAGCAATTTAGACTGATTTCCTAAAGATCAATGTTTTATGCTGCAAATTCTAGTTTTGTAACACAACTTTCTGATGGTTTTAAGCATGTAGGAACTTCTGAATAGATATGTATTAGACAACTCAATCCTCACAATTGGCAATTAAAAAGAACATTCTTTAAGGCCCAGGTTTTATGTTTACACCCTGTTGACATTTTTTCCCTTTTCCAGGCTCAATGAAAAATTTAAAAGTACTACATTATGTGACGTTGATAAATTGGCAAATACCCCAACTGGGGTCACGTGCAGGAGGTAAAGTTGTATGTTCTGGGTTTTCTTTTTAGTTTATTTTATTTAAAAACTGCTTATTCAGTGGTGGTAAAGTGCTTCTTTACCACCACTTCATCTCTACCATTTGATTGTGCTCATCAGCTATTTTATGGCTGCATTTCAGTAGCCAGTAATGTAATTTTGGGCCATTTTCTAATAAAAGTATTCAGAACATAATCTCCTGATTTAGTCAACAGGTGAAAAGTTAAGTAACAAAACTATGAACAGCTTTTAGAGGAAAATTAGGTCAATCTCAACAATACATGGAAATGATTCTGTAATTAAACAATTTAATTACATTGACAGCCCCACCTTTTGTGAGCCGTCGATTTGTTTAAATCCTGAACTAATAAGCTGTCCTTGCATTTTGGATTGTCAGCACACAAATGCCTTGGCACATAAGTTCACACTCTGCTGAGAGTAATTTGATGCAGCAGAGGTGCGTCCGTGATTTGGCTGCGGGCCGGGGAGGCGGAATGAGCTGCGCTTCAGCAGGTGGAATGGAAGACTCCGCCCACTTTGACTCCCCGAGCAGCCAGGGCGTTGTACTCCGCCACAGCCTTCTCCGTTTGCAGCACCAGCACGTCAATCCCATTCTTCTTCAGGTAGTCCACAGTGGATGCTGGAACCTCGGAAGAGAAAAGGAAATCAGAAAAGCAAGTATCAGGTTCTTTCCCCCTTAAACTGTAAGACTTGTAGAAAACCATGATGCCATTTGTTAAGCATGGCTTAAGTAACTGCCAGCAGCCAAAAGGAAAATGCTCAGATAGTTCTAAGATTGATTTAATTTTTTTTCCTCTTCAATAAAGCTACTTTTATACAAACACCTCCCAGATCTCCTTAGCACACTTTAAAATGCAGTCCTCTCTTACAAAAATAAACAGGATTAGAACTAAAGGAACTTAATCTAAAGAAGGTGTTACTCATCCCACCAGAAAGCTAAAGACTGTCCTCTCACGAAGTAAAGCTCAGCACTTCTGATCTGAGCTTGCTAGTTTATCTGTTGAAATGACACCCTGGCAACAATTGTGACAAAAATGCCTAATTACCAAAGTATTTACAAGCAGGCTAGAGAGCCAGTTGTAACTTACTGCAAGAGGAGAGAACTAATGGCATTCTGAAAAATTCTCCTTGTTTAGTTGCTCCTGTAGCAGAACATAAACCTGTTTACTGCTTGACATTGACACTAATACAGAGGAGCTCAAATGATGTTTCTTTCAGGACCTGAGGGACCCCTGACAGGAGCTCGTTCACACTGATCCTCAATTTTTTCCCTCTCGGTGAAGCATCAACGATTTAAATTTTTTCCACCCTAATCAGAGGGAGAGGGAAAACAAACAGTTTTCTATGCTTGTCACAGAAGAAAATCCTACCTGCAAAGCCTCACTCATGCCACGACCAATCACCACAGTTTTAACACCCTTTTTGATGACTTCTTCAAGGTCAGCTGGCTGCACTCCTGGAGAATGCTAAGTGTCAAGGAAGGAAAATAAGTCTGCATACTGACAGCATCAACCAGGAAAGCTGTGTGTCCTGAACACAGAGCAGCAGGCTAAATTAGTAGTACCAAAATGTAACACAAGCCTCTTCTATACATACACAGTAGACAACATTAGAAACTGAAAAAGATATTTAATAGGCAGATGAAGGATGATAGTTAATTGATTGATTGCAAGATTGTAATTCCTTATTAAACAGTCAAAACCAAAAAGATGCATTACACGTTTCTAAAACATTTATGTCTAACTTCTGGCATTTTATAAATATTAACAGTTGAAGTGAAATCAATAAATTGCAACAATACTGCTATTTCAAATTAACAAAATCTCCTTGTAAGAAAGATTGTTGCAAGCCAAAATTTACTCACTTTAAAAGCTCCTCAGATAATTAAAATTATAAAATAATTTTCTTGTTTACTTTGCAAATCTCACCAAAGAAGACTGAAATGTATTGGGTAGCTTCATTTCAGTTAACAGTTTCCATTTCTGCACCATTCCTTATTTTAAGAAAAGAATATTTGAAACCAAACTCCTCAAAGAAAAAAGGAACTTTCACAGTATATTAACAGAGGTTTTAAAAAGTACAGCCATTTACTGCTATTGTGCTTTATATACATGAATGCATAAATATACCTGTAATGTTAAACATTATTACATAACACTAATTCTCCTCCTGGATTCAGTTTCTGTGTATCTCCACTTGGCCAAGAGTAAGATACTGGACAACCTGTGGCTAGAATATGGCCCCTCTTCGGTGTGCATTTTTAAAACATAAATATTATTTGTCGCCCCTTTTTTTTTTAAAGTAGAATTCTGAAGTTTTCTAGAGGTTTGAGATGAGTTTCTCATTTGAAGTAGGTAATGCCATGGTGGACTCATGGAGAATGGAGCAAGTAAGACTTTTCAAGCTGAAACAAACACTTGAGCTCCTAAAGTTGCAGGTGAAAAAAGCCTTCCATGGTAGAGTGCCACTTCCAATGAGTGAATTAAACTTATTCCACAAGAAAGCCTTTAGCATGGCTGGTGTCTGAAATCTCAGTAACAGAGATGATTCACCCTTATGGTTCTCCAAGTTCACACACTCATAGAACACCTCAAGTTGGAAGGGATCCATGAGAATCATTCACAGGACTACCTTAAACAAAACCATGACTTAAGAGCATCACCCAGATGCTCCTGGAACTCTGACAAGCTTGCTCTGTGACCACTTCCCTGGGCAGCCTGTTCCAGACCCTAACCACCGTCTGGGTGAAAAGCCTTTTCCTAACACCCCATCTGAATGTCCCCTGATGCGGCTCAACTGCATTTCCGTGGGTCCTACTGCTGGTCACCAGAGAGGAAATCAGCACCTTCCCTGCACTGCCCCACCTCTGGAAAGTGTAGACTGCAATGACGTCACCCCTCAGCCTTCTCTTCTCCAAGATAAAGAAGACAAGTGACCTCAGCTGCTCCTCATAAGCCTTGCCCTGAAGGGCTTTCAGCATCTTCATCACCCTCCTTGGAGCACATTCTGTCTGATGTCCTCCTCATGTTGAGGTGCCCAAACCTGCACACAGAACTTGAGGTGGGGCTGCTGCAGTGCAGAGCGGACTGGGACAAGCATCTTCCCTGACTGTGGTGTGCTCGACAGGACAGGTCTGGCCCTTTGGGCTGCCAGGACCAAAGGCTGTGCTCCCCTTAGGCCATTTGAATTCCATATCCACACCTGGAATGCAGAAGTCACTTGAACAGGCAGAGTTTTCTCAGATCAAATTACTTGAAGTACTTGTTTATAAGAGAATAGGCAATGCTTTTCCTTTGGGGTTTTTTAAGTAGACTCAAAACTTAGACAACAAGAATTGGTGTGTTTTACTGCAATTACAATAATTAGAATTCTGGGGAAGGTTTGTTGTCACGTGAGAAGCACTCCTGAGACATTAAAGGCATGGAACAAAAGGATTTTCTTTGGTTACACAAAAAACTTTGATGCTAGTAAGAAACTAGTATTACTATGGGAAACATGTAACATGATGAAATAACTGTATCATTGTTGATTTGACAGCAGATTTTCTTGCCTGTTCTGTTCTCTGGCCTTCATTTCAGCAATACCTACTTCTTTTCCTCTGCCATTAGCAGATGGCATTGAAATGCAGCCAGCCAGGGAGAGAGGCTGGCTCTCAAGGGTTAAGGCAACAATAACTGTTAGTACTCAGTTACAGAACCTTGCAGGGCCAGTTATACAATTTTCCTGATGAAAGAATGCTCTACTAGACAGCAGTGTGACAGCAAAGGAGGAAAGGAAGCAATTTATTTCCAACTAGAGTGTAGGACATGACCAGCACTGCTTGTTTTCCACACTTCAGTTCCAGCCACCTCCCGGAAAAACAAGCTCAAAGAAAGTAGGCAAACTGTAGTCCATCATTAAAAAAATGGGCAGAAAATGCACCTGTTGAATCCTACTGTTTCCAGTGCTGACAAAATTAAATTTTTGACAGTGCTTCTCAACATTGGAGATGCAGTCTAGAAAAAGCTTAGTTCTATTCTTAATATTTGTTGTTTGCTATTCATTTTAAAAGCAAATCACCTCACTCCTCTGCTGGAAGAACAGAACTAACCTAAAGCAGGAGCTTTTCATGCAACTTACATAAGGCCTTACTTTATATATGTATTTTTTACTTCCTGATGAAATAAAAAGGATGCCAGAAAACCTACCCCTCCAGAGAAACCAACTATTCTTTTTCTCCTCCAATTTTAATTTAGCACAGACTTATTTTTCAACTCTTCTAAAGACTTACGGATTTAAACATTTTACTTCTGACAAGAAGAGATTCCTTGTTAGAAACTCTCAGATGAAAGCACGGCTTCCTAAATATTAGTAAGTGCCTATAACTTGAAACCAAAGTTTTTCAGTGGTTGGAATAAATATAAAAATGTGACTGGGCTGGGAAATGGTTGAGAACTTTTCAGTTACCATTACCTGTTCTGCTTCTCCAGCCATGTGCATATAAACCACAAAAACAATATTGTCAAACAAGCAACTCTCACCACAAAACCCAGCCCTTTGAACAGCTAGTGAAAACTTATTTTTTTATAACCAGGCCATAAATGAAATACATTTTTAAAGGCTACATACACAGCTACCTTTCTCTCTGCAAGGTGTAGATATCTTTGCATGACAGAACCACCTTTCTCTTGGTGTTATATATTCTGCATAAATTGAACTCTGACAGGTTAACAACATTCTGTTCCCCCAAAGATTACAGATGAAGTTGAAAACCCAAATGCTCTGCATTTCAGTTCTGTCAAAATGAATCCAAGAGAGCTGCATCCTCTGCATGGATACAGCTGCAGGTGCTGGGCCTGGTCAGTACATTGTTATTTTGCATTTTAACTTTTGCTTTGAAAGTGTAGAACTTTTTTTTTCTAGCCAATTATCTATCCCAGTGCAAGTCCTAATATGGGGAGAATTATCAATATCAAGTTCCTAATGCAATATATGCTACACTGCTTCTAAAGCTGAAACATCAATACTGCTCCATGTACTTTCATCCAATTCTGATTGCACTTACAGATAAACTTTAAAAATAACAAGGGCAAGCACTTAGTGTATGACTACCAAGAGAAGTTACTGTGTCATTAGCCAGACTGTGAGCTTTTCACAGAGAAAATAGTGCATGAGACAGTGTATCTGCATATTTTTCCTCTGAAATACCTACAAGAGACCCCAAGGAAAAGGATATAAACTAAACCACATGCAATGCTGCCTTCCAAACATGCAAGGTCAGTTGCTGTCTGGTTTTTTTTTTTACTTTTCATAATTTCTTTTCCTATCTCACTCGAGATAACTTTTGTTTAGACAATCTGAAGAGAGGTTGTTACCGGCATCTTATGACAATTGCACTCTTAAGCAGATGAATATTTTTTAGAGAGCTCTAAGGTGTGCGAGAGTTGTCTGGTCAGGGTGGCTGTCAGAACTCATGGCAAGAGTTGCTGCATTCTGTTGTGTGTAGGATGCTGTTGGACTGCAGCCCTCTGACCGCTCCACAAAGTCACCTCCAAAACACACACTGAGTTCTTCCCAGGAAAATCTAATGGCTAGATGAAAGAAAAAAGCAGCTCACTGAATTTCTGGCTGGAACTTTAACACTGTTCTCTGGACCATTCTCAGAGTCCTGTTTTAAATGCAGGGTAGTAAACAGCAAACTTACATTAGTCCCAGTTTCTCGCCAATCCCATGTCCGGCTTCCTCCTGGCCATACTTTGCAGTCCTTATATGTTGTAGAGCAGCCTTTCACCTTCATCTGACCCCAAGAAAGGGAAGCAATTTCAGGGGAAGACATCACAAAGTTGAACCAAAGTCTGGAAAAAGGATATTTAATACTTAACATCAGGCCAACATATGCAGCATGTTAATAAAGATGGAAAATTCTGTCCTTGCCCCAAGGAGCTAGGAAGGAAATGCTATTACAGATTTTATCCACGTGATTTTGTGACAACAGACTTGAACTGAGGATGATCAGATTTGTTGAATTACCAGTCCTCTTGGGGATTTTGTGCAGGATTTTGGGCAAATAATTTTACGTGCTAAATCTGTTCAAGTATTGGATGTTCAACTTTTAAAACTATCAACAGGTATCAGGTCCCAGAATATCCTCTCACATCTGGGTTTTAATCTTCCCCCTAAAATGAACAATGAGGATGATAATAATTTCCTAAAACATCAGAAATCTGCACTATTTCTTTGGCCACTCCATTAAAGTGGTAAATGAGGTTAAAAGGAAATGCCAAACAAACCCAACAGTAAAGGCATGAACCAAACAGTGTCACTGTCACATTGCTATAGAAAACAAGACTTTCAGGGATGTAAAGGGGTCAGGTCTTTCCCCAGACACTGCTGACAGAGACCAAGTCTCCCAGGATAATTATACATCCAAATAAGAACTTGTCTAATTGTTTGACCTCCATCTTCATTGTTTCAACTTAAATCCATTATTTCTAATTCTTTCTGTGGGGACAAGTAGAATAGCCTAATCTTTGTCTTTTTCACCTTTTTTGTTGTTGTTGTTGTTGTTGTTGTTGTTGTTTTCTTGAGGATTTCACTCAGTATTTTTCTTTTCTTTCATTTAGATTAAATAAACGTCCCTTCAGTCATGTTTTCTAAGTCTCTGATTATCTTCTCCCCTTTTCCTTTGGCAGCCAACCACTGGTACACATTTTCCTTTGATGTCTGTTGCCTAGAACTGGACAGAGCCTTATCAGTGCCACTGTAGCCCAACTGCTTTTTGGTGTGTGCTGCAGTGATGTTGGGATGTGCTTCTACAATCACTGCTGGGCACCAACAAGGCAGGGACTCTGCCTCACAAGGTTTCCCCTCCTCACAGGCCCTCAGGCACTGCAGTCTGATTGCTGCAGGATTCTGGCAGTGGATGGAAAGAGAGGAATCACAGGGTGATGATGCCCTGGAAATGCTTTGGACTAGCATGGCAGTCCACTGACATGTCTCCAGGGTAGAGCCAGCTTTCTGCCCTTCCAATTCACATGGTCTGAAATCCACATTTTGAGGAAAACTTGTTGTTTCTCCAGTAAAAAGAGGTCCACCTCTGCCTAATCCAGAAGATCTCTGTGGCAGATCCTTCCAGATACACAGATTCTCATCCTTTATTTTTAAATTGTTTACATTCACCAGGAGTTGAATTGTTTAAACTCATCATATGAACCCTGGTGGCACAGATTAAAGGCACTGCCCTTGCAAAAGAGAAATCTTTGGATGACCAGGCTTCCAGTCCTCCTGGAAGCCTCCCTTTGTGTCTTGCATGTGCTACAAAGATGCAGCACTGCCAGACAGGACGTGCCCTCCTTGGATTGCATCCCCCCTAAAACGCTGCATGAAGAAAAAAATGCATTACTTTGGATTCAGCACAGGAGTGATTTTGCCAGAGGTGCTTCTCACATAGGACAGTGGGGCAATTATTTTCCTTCTTGCTCCTGTGTGAAGTTAGTGGTACATGTGTCCTGTCAAACAGGAAGCCAGGAAAGCAGCTGGAGGGGACCAAAACTTCCTTGGATTCATATATCTAGATTCCCTCACTGCACATCCACAATGCAATGGATTCAAACAAAGATTTGTAAGATTATTTTTCCAAAAATCTGCCTGAAGGGAAATTCTAGCTGAAGAAATAACCAGCAGCAGTCCCAACAGAATGAAATCAAAGAATAAAGGCTGAATAAAGAACCCAGAACCTGGATCTGAAGAATGAAAATAATTTTTGCCTGTGTTACTTTTAAGACGAAATGGTAGAATTAGACGTGGAGGTTAGACAGAGGTGAATGAACAATAAAGTGATCAGGAATATCACCTTCCCAATCCAAATAAGTGTCACAAAGTTGGAACTGTGCAATCAAAGAGGCACAAACTGCAAATGGCAGAGCAAGGATTCCATGCTGTCTTTTCCAAACAGCACAAAAATAAGTAAATAGCAGAAATGAAGCAGCAAAATTTACAAGGCACAAATAAAAATTTGTCATCTAAAACTATTTCCCATAATACTGCCAGAGATTATCAGTAAGGTCAGCCCACTTGAATAAATAAGAATATCTTAGAGTAAGAATGAACTCATTGACAGAAACTTTGGGCATCCTTTGATGTAGGGCATGGTCCAATCACTGAGGAGTAGGAAAATAGTTCTCAAACAAATTCTTTTTTTAATTATTCACTGTGAGAAATGCAAAGTATATCGTATACAACACTTAAGATCAACACGTGAATTAAATGATTTGCAAGTACAACCTAAAATAGCAATTTCTGTAAACTGCAGTAGTCCAAACACAACAAGATGAGGAGCAGAAATGTCTCAGGACTCTATAAGCAAAGTCATGACAGTTTAAAAACATCAGAAATAAAGGAAGCAGAACTCAAAAGGAGGCAAAATGCACGTTTATGCCAGGAGACTATACTGAAAGAGGGAAATGAAGTGGTGGATAAGGATGGCAGAAGACAAAAGCTGAGATGGAAGAGGAAGAAAGCTGAGATTGAGTTGCTGTTGGCCAAGCTGGTGGACTTTAAGATTGCCAACACACCCTTCTTCTGTGGAGGCAACCAGTAACAAATGGAATAAAAGAGGTGAACGGGAGCAGTGCACCAGGTACTATTTTATTGAGACACTCCAGAAGGAAAGGACGTTTCGTAAAATCCAAGGGGCAACCTGAGACCGAAGAGGATAAAAGTGAAAGAGTAAATTGGTTTACGTGAAGTTTTGGGCAGAACAAACTCCTGTAAGGTGTCAGAAGACAACGCGGCTCTCCATCGCTGCCCGGGAGCAGGGTTAGAAGTCGAGCCACTTCCCAATACAGGGGATACAGCAGCCAGAGGGACGTCAGGATTACAAACTGACAGTAGCAAGGCAAATCGAAAGGACGGGAGAAGTTCAGATCAACTGTGTAGGGAGGGGGAAGGTGTCAAGTTCACGAAGGAGTAAATCATCCTTTGGGAATTCGGCAATGCCATTTCGCTGGGGACCCTTGTGAGGGCAGTTAACCGGGGAGGCCACGGGGACCTGGTAGTAAGAGAAGAGGGGGAACAGCACTTTGTGCATACAGCGGAGAGAAGCAAGGACACAAGGACAGAGAGCCCAAAGAAGCACCGGGGGGGGTGGAGAGAGGGAGTAGGGAAGGGAAGGTGCAATTCAGGACACCCCGAAACAATGCCTGACGTGACGGGGCACAACGACCGGGACTGCCACCGGCGCCAGCCGTGCCCTCCCGCCCGCTCCCCTCACGCCGAGGGTCCGTCACGCGCCCGCACTCACCGCCCCGTGCGCGCGACCCCCACTGCGCCGCCAGGCTCCACCCCCGCCCGGCCCCGCGGGGAGGAGGCGGGGTCTCAGCGCTGCCGCTCTCTCATTGGGCAGCACTCCCTGCCGGTCCCGCCCCCCACCACCTTCGGT
>WEKY01027123.1:0-19780 GCA_013390045.1 Picathartes gymnocephalus | reverse complement strand
CTCCCACCCCCCCCTTTTCCCTGGGTTCGTTCCCGAGCTCTGTGCGGGTGGGACTCCTTGCAGAAAGCAGGGATAAGACGAAATAACTATTTTTGTTCAGCTTGGCGCTGGTAGCCGGTCTCTCTTCCACCTCCTCCCTTCCCCACAGCTTGGGGGGCGCTTCACCGCCTCTTCTCCCCCCCTCTGCCCCCCCCCCATATCTCTATCCGTTTTATCCTCTCCCCGAAACAAGAAGGGGACACGCACACACACACATATTTACAAACGCATGGGAATGTCTCGATCCCCAGTGATCCCTCCCTTTTCACCTTGGTGTATCTGGGATGAGGAATGGGGGTCACGGAGAAGCCCTGAGCCCTCCCGTCTCAGCTGCTGTTGTGGGCCGTCTCCTCCCCACAAACACAGCCAGCCATTGTGTGCCACCTCCATCCCTCTCTTCTCCCCCCTCCTCCTCCCACATCCCCTCTTCCAGTTGCGGGGGGGACATGCTGTGGCTGGTCGCTGCTGCTCCCGCGCCGCCACCTGAGACGTGCGAGGTGGAGGGATAGGTTATGCACTCCGCTGTTTGCTTTCGAGCTGCTCTCCCTCTCCTCTCCTCCCTCTCCAGTAGCAGGTTTGGTTGCCAGACTCTTTCATCCCAGCTGCCCGCGATGGATGCGGGAGGGCCCGGGCCGAGAGAGCAGCCTGGGGAAGGAGGGCTGTGTGGAGGCGGCCGCAGGAATACGGAGGGGAGGGAGCTTGTTGCTCTTGATCTCTTGTCTCTGTTATTCGTTTGGTTGTTGCCTCTGCACTCTTGCCACATAGGGAGCCCGTGTAGCTCATGGCGCATGCTCGCCAAGGCCCCTTGGAAACTTCCTGCTGCTGGAGAAGCCCGGCTCAGGGCTGCTGTTGGTCCGACAGCCCCTGCTTTTCCCCCAAAACGCGCTCGCTCTCGCCTCCTTCCCCACCAAGCCCACCCTGTCTGGGGCGGGGAAGAGGGGGGTGTGTGATTAAATCGGCGTGTAGGTGTTTCCTCATATGAAGGAAGTTGTATTTTGCTAAGCGCAGGTGTCCTGTCTGTGAATTCACAACAGCCACTGCTGAAATAGAATGGAATAAGGTTAAAATGTTTTCTCCTCATGCTGTCTGTCAATATGAAAGAGACAGCTGAAATCTACAAACGTCTTAAAACAGGGTTAGTTTTGTGGAAAATACATATTTAGATTCAATTCCCCACCACTCCTGTACCTTTTAGGTTATATGAAGGACTCATTAGAAAAAATGCTGTTTTGTTAAACTGTTGCAAAACTTTTTAATAAAAGCCACCAACATATTTAAAAGTTTGAATTTTTAGTGAACCACAGTCATTTTAAAGTGATGTTTGCAAAGAAAACTAATGCTCTTACTGTGTGGCACAAAGTGAGTGGATATGTAAGAGTAATTTAGTTGTGTGAACTGCAGAAAAAATTAAACTGAAAGGATGAGATAGTGGCCTGTGTTTTAAAAATACGCATTTTATTTAAAAAACCCTAAACACCATAATTTCTGATGACTCTTAATTGCATGATGGGGGTTGTCAGCAGGGCAGTGTTTACTGCATGACTCTTTTCTAAAGAGATTTGAAATGATTTGTGTTATGGAGTTGGCTTTACAGGTTGATTTGATACTTGTCAAATTTTTAAACATTCTTCTTATTGCCCTTCCTGTTTGGTGAAGGACAGGTTATTCTCCCTTCTTTAGAACAGCCCCCCAAAATGGGAGCAGATGCAGCTTCTGAAAATGTAATGTCTGAAGTACTGGGGTTTTTTGCTTGTGCCTGGTGCAGGTAATGTAATTGTAGAGATAATTCTCATCTCTAGGAAAGAGAGTGTGGACGTGTGAAAAAAAACCGCGGATAATTCTTGATGCTTTGTGTGATAATTGGTGGATATCTTTTCCTTTGATAAAACCAACTCGTTGGGCTTGGTCTGTGGTACACACTATTACCTGGTGTATTTTACACTTTTGGGAAAATGGCTGCAGTGGCTAGGTTTCTCTATATGATTTTTACTTAAAGTAGTCCTCAAGGTGGTGTTTTTATGGCTACAAGTCATGAAGTTGCTAAACACTGATGGAAAACTGAAGGGGTTCTTTTATTTCTGAAAATCTGTTATTTACAACTATGTAGTTTTCCTTGGAATGCAAAAAGAAGTTTGATTTCAGTTTGTAATAAACAGTTAGTTTCACTTTTGAGACCAGCATTGCTTGACAGTGTATTTGCAGTGACATAATAAAATCAAAGGAAATAGCTGCAGAACCTCAACGTGTTGGGGTTTTTCTCCTGAACTTTTTAGAAACTGGAGCAAGTTTTAAATCTCAACTGCAATGTAACACCTATCTGTAACTCCTCTTTATATTAATTTTGCAATCAAGGAAGGGAATCGGTAGTTTGACAGTTTCCTTAATTATCTTTAGAATTGTTTTGATGCTTAGCAGTTTATAGAGAGGTGATGGGGGTTGTGCTGGGGTTTTTTGGGGTTTTTTTGTTGTTTTGGTTTTTTTTTTTTTTTTTTCTTTTTAAGCATGGCCTATATTGTCTTGTCTGAAGAGTTACTCTTGGGAGATTCCAGCAGAAGTTACTTCCTTTATATTAGGAGCCCCAAGGAGAACAAGGAGCTTAAGTTTGGATGTTGTTCAGTAGTTGTATAACAGTAATATTTTCTTTCCTGTTAATAATTAGAACAAAGTACTTGCTCATTATTAAGAAGCAAGGTATACCTTTCTGTACAGGAAGGGATGCTGAGCAGATGCTGACAGCTAGGAAGCTATCTGTTTTTTATTAGAGGGTTTTTAGATTTTTGTTATCACATAGATGGCACTTGAACTTTGCTGTATTACCTCTCCTTAACTGAGAATTTCAAGACAAATAGTAAGAACAGCAGTGCTCGGGTATGAGTAGTTTTCAGTAGTAGTCTGACTAATTGAGATATCAAATTAACCTGTGTTACTAACCCATTAGGTGTTTTAATCAACTGCACACAGGTTGGGATTTAGTGGGTACTGTAAAACATACTAGATTGGGAAAATAAGAATATGTGGTGTTGATTTCACCCATTGCTATTGAATAGTGGGATAAACTGATAGATCTGGGAATAGTCCACTACTTGCAAAAGCTCTCTGGTAAAATAGCTTAATTTTTCTGGCTGGTGGCTCGTGTAAAAGTTGCAACCATTTGAAAAAAGTAGTATGACTTATAGTTATCTGGTGAAGATTTTATGAAGTGTAAATATCTTGCCTTTATGGATGCTTATTCTTGCTTTAAGTACAATGTTGTGACTTGAGTTGCAGTTTTGACAATCTTGAATGGCTTAGAAAGGAGTAAAGTTGAGTGTCTGTCAAGATGGTGACAGTGTTAACTGACAAAGTTTGCTAGTTGTTATGCCTCCAAAAGTAAATTGTTTCTTATAGGCTTTATTAAAAAGTAACTGCTGTGATTTAACCCCAGTTGGCAACTCAGCCCCGTGCAGCTGCTCACTCACTGTCCCCTGATGGGATGGGGGAGAGAATCAGAAGGATAAAAGTGAGCAAACCAGTGGTCTGAGACAGAGGCAGTTTGTTAGGGTAAGCAAAATGAGGAATTCGTTCACCACTTCCCATGGGCAGGCAGGTGTTCAGCCATCTCCAGGACAGCAGGGCTCCATCACGTGTAGGGGTGGCTTAGGAAGACGAACACCATTGTTGCCAATGTTGTAGTCTTCCTTCTTCTTGACCCAGCTTTACGTGCTGATCATGACACCATATGGTCTGGATATCCCTTGGATCATTTGGGGTCAGCTGTCCTGCCTGTGTCCCCTCCTGCCTCCTTGTACACCTCCAGCCCCCTTGCTGGTGGGGTTGGTGAGGAGCAGCAAAGGCTTTGCTCTGTGTGAGCACTGCTCAGCAATAATAGAAGCAACCTGGTATTCACAGGCACAGATTCCCAGAGCAGCTGTGGCTGCTCCATACCCTAGAAGTGTCCGAGGCCATTTTGGATGGGGCTCTGAGCAAGCTGGTCTAGTGAGAGGTGTCTCTGCTGGTGACAGGGGCTTGGAGTGAGATGATCCTTAATGTCCCTTCCAACCCAAACCATTCTAGGATGATCAACGCTGTTCTGAGTACAAATCCAAAACAAAATCCCATACCAGCTACTGTGAAGGATATTAACTTGATGCTCTCCAAGTCCACCACAGGAACCCAAGATATGATTTTAAGTGGAATTTCTGGTGGCTGAGAGCTGTCATTACAACCATATTACTGTACTTTTAGATGCAAAACTAAGGTAATGATACAGATCATCCTGCAGTGTGCTGTGGATGCTGCGTGTGCATCTCCTTCTCTGCTTGCTTCTAAAGGCAAAACTGCAAACTGGAACAAATTATCACAGGAAAGCAATACTTGTTCTCCTTGTTCTTACAAACATATGCTGTAGTGGCTTTTTTGTTTGCTTGGAATTTTTTGTTTAGTTGTTTTTTTTTCTTGTTTGTGGTTTTGTTTGTTTGTTTTTTGGGGTTTTTTTGAGAGAGTTACTACTTGCAGTAGAAGAGAAGTTGCAAATTTAAATAGTAAAAAAATGTGGTAGAGGGGAGCAAAAACTATATTTGTATTTAGGGCTGTGTTTAAGGAACCATGCTATCAAGTCACCACCTCCTTTTTGTCAGTAAATAGCTTGAGAATCAGTATAAATGTTAATTAAGCACTTGGTCTCTTGTGAATGAAAATATTAGTAGAATGTTAGCTTGCACAACAGAGATCTAATTTTACACATGACTACGCAAAACATTCGTTGGTTTGCCAAGTTCCCTGGTGTGTGAATCGGAGAACCTCTCCCAGAGGTGAATGGCATCTTCCAAAGTATGCTGGGCTGCATTAGCTCATCGATTTTTGCAGGCTTTTCTTAGTGTGGCATTTGGTTTGTTCTGTATTGAAATGGTCACAAGTACACATGCTTTGTGTGTTCTTTCAGCAAAATTGCATCAAAATCTTGTTGGTGAAGACCATGCTAAAGGTGGTCTTGAAAACAGCAAGTGTATTTTGTGTGTATTTCCAATCTGAAGCACTCTTCTGTACTGTCGTTACAACTCCAACTTCTTTATCACCTTTGACTGTTGACAGTCACCCTGACAGACTGACATAGCCTGGAAGATTGTTGCTTAATCACAGCATGAGTGTGCTATGTTTGTTTGGAGTGTGGTAATAAAAACGCTCTCCATGTGTTGGCTGGGGTTTAAATGATTTAAAGAAAGGCATAGTGAGGTGCAAGTGCCTGGTAGGAGGCTCATTTTTCTGGATCTTTTCTCCCCTTTTCTGTCTTTATAATGAGTGCTTAGGTTAATGGCAGGCAGCTTATGGAAAATCTGTGCAAACCATTTATAGAGAATACCTGTTACTACATTGTAGACCTGAAAAAAAAAAAGTCTTTGGAGCTACCATGCTTCAAAGCAGTAAGTTATATTTTGTAAGATGCTGTATTTTTCCTGAATCTTCTAGCCACCTAACACATTTTTTCAAATTAATTTGGATATTGAAATAATTTGTTTTCAATAGGTTATGTTTGCAGTTTTTTATTGTCTATCCAACACCTCTGGAAAGCAATACAATGTTAAACTCAAGGGTTCTTACCATTCTCTGAAGAAGTTAACGATTAAGATTGACTTAAACTGCTGTTGAATATATGTATGGTAGAAACATACCTGAAACTTTGTAGTTGTTTAATATAACAAACAAATTCAACTCTATCTAATGACAACGAGCTTGACAGACTTTCAAGCTCAAGATTAGCTGTGTTTCCAATGAAGAAGGTAGTGAAATAGCGTTCTGTTAATGTGATTGATTTTTCTTGTATTTAATGTTTGATATCAAGCATGTTTGTGTACTATTGATCAGAAGTTACAGGATTTGAAGTGACTCTTAGGTGAAGTTGTGATATGTTGCAGTAGCTTGTAATATTCCCAGTAGATTGCTTAGTATTAAAACTAGGTGATAAATGTGATATGGAAGTACTGTCAAACATGGCTTCATTTTAAATTTAATAATTGATACTGTACATAAGATTTATTATCTGGTTTCAATGAAGAAGGATTAATTCATTGGTGTCCTCTTATGTAAATGGCCAAGTTCTGACATTTAATGTTGATAGTGTCTAATTCTGGATGGGTTGAGTTTATTCTCACATTGTATATTGCTGCATCTTCTTCATTGACATATAAAATATGTGGCTGTGTTGATATTAGAAGCTTTCTTCTGCCCTAAAGCTGTATCAGGAGGTAATGCTTTTCACCTGCTCTGCAGGCCTGAGTGTTCATGTCTTTTCATATCCTTTCCTTTGTGAATAAGAAATTTTAACTGCTGTTCTGCATCATTCAAGTAGTTATCACCTTAATGCAGGCTGACCTAACTTTGTATTTGTGGAATGTAAGTATGTAATAGTGCCTTCCCACTGCATCTAGGGACTGAACCAAAACATTGATATCAAAGCCATTAATCCACCACCTGTTAGTAGAATGCTGCATTTTTAACTTAGCAACTAACTACTGGAGAATAAAAACATAGCTAGTAAACTTTAGAATTTGGTGTATTTCTTCTGTGCTTGTTTCATTTTTTACTATGATGAAGGCTCTACACTCGTGTTTCTAGACACCAAATTAAGTCAGTTGTTGAAGGTAGACTCCAGTGGCTTGGAACTGATATCCTCAAACAGCATAACAGGGTTAAATCTGGAGAAAGTAAGTAGCAAGGCATTATTCTTGCACTGACTTCATGGCAGATGAGTCTCTAATGCAGAATAAACTCATCTGGTCTACACTTCAGTCAGTGTAGATTAAGCTGATGTTAAGGTCAGTGTGCCACATCTACATGTGCTTTTCAGTTATTCATTTAAGAACTGGAGTTTACCTTGGAAATAATTATCTCATAACTATTCCTGTTTTGTTAGTTTTTCCATAGGGAGACTTCACATCTTTATGTCTGTTGAGCTGGCATGTCAGCTCATCCCAGTGTGCTTTCATATTTATGCTGTTAATGCACTTTTAGGTAGACTCCGCATCTCATGATCCACATAGAAGCCAGGAAAACACTATACTTTTGGTGAGAGAAGCAGTTCTGTCTCTTTCCAGTAACGCTGCCCATCTGAAAGGGATGGCAGAATGCCATATGGAATGGAAAAAAGGAACTTGGGACACTGTTCTCCAGATGAGCTACAGAACATCTGAGGCCCCATTGCAAAGCTCAGCCTTCCTAGGGATTATGCAGGTTCTCTTGGACTACATGCCTCCATCAGGGAAGAGCAGTATGCTTTCAGTAGATGGCTTTATTGAATTCCAACGCAGTTTAGATGATACAGAACTGGAGGAAAAGCTTCTAATACTACTTCCAAGTCAAAGTCTTAAGGCTTGTTTCAGGACAAGTGTATAAGAAGCAGCAGTGTTGGTAGAAATTCTTGTGGCCGGTGTGAGATGGTGTTCAGTGAAAGAAGTTCCATGGCTGTGCTGTACTGTGGTACATTTGCGTTGGAGAACTTTATAAACATCAGAGTTGTGTAAGGTGGAAGTTATGTTCTATCCAGCAATCCATCAGCATTTTACCTTGGCCTTGGCCAACTTCAGAGGTCTGTAGAAGCTGTAAGAGTTTCTCAGAATATTCTCCTTGCACCCATCTTTGTAGCTCAGGGTCTTCCTGAGTTTTCAACACTTCCCATGAACTTCTTTTCTCTTGTTTGCGATTACTTCAAGTTGTGTTGTCTAGTGTAAGACAGCTGATAGACATGTACAATTGTTTGTGCCCACTGCTTGGTACATAGACTTCTGAGCTCATGCCAAAGGTGACATTTGGATTACAGATTCACAGAATAGGTCAGATTGGAAGGGAAGACAGTGGATCATCTGGTCCAACTTGTGTGCTCAACCAGGGTCATCCTAGAGCACATGGCACAGATTTGCATCCAGACAGTCCTTGAATATCTCCAGCGGGAGACTCCACAACTTCTCTGGGCAGCCTGTTCTAGTGTATGGTCATCCATACAGTAAAGAAGTTCCTCTTCATATTCAGGTGCCTCAGTTTCTGCCCATTGCCTTATGTCCTAGTGCTTGGCACCTCTGAGAAGAGCCTGGATCCACCTCTTGGCAGCCTCCCTTTAGATACTTAGATATGTGGATGAGATCCCCTGTCAGTCCTTGTCAAAAATGACGTGATTTCAGCTCTTTTAGTGGTTCAACTCAATTTTATTTATAAAGGACAATTTGGGCTCCGCGGGGCCGATGGCTCACACCACCGTGGCTTCTTCGGGCGGCGTAGAGGAGGAGGAGGGCTGCTCCGGCTATCCGGGTCCCCGAAGCAGCGCAGCTGGAGCGGGGTCGCTGGAGCAGCGCTCTCCCGGCGGTCGGGTCTTCAAAGCAGAGTCTTCTTCCTCGCAGGAGTGGTCCCTCGAAGACTACCCGTCCTGGGCTTATACCCCAGTTTTTATGGGGCTCTAGCCGAGGCTGGATTGGTGCATTTTTCGATCCTCTTTGCGGTTGGTCAGTTCCGAATTTTGGCTTGTGGTTGGCTCGAACGTCTAGGGGGTGTGTCTGGGCTTTAACAAAACCACTGTGTGGAACTTTCTGGGGGTCCCGCGCCAGCGCCATCTTAGAAGGGCGGGGCAATAGGGAGAACACACAGGGGTTTCTGAACTTGGAAACGTTTCAAATACAAACTATTAAACAGTATCTTACACACAGTAACACTTACCAACTTTAATTTGAATAGTTCTAGCAGTTTTATGCCTATCTATTTATCACAGTCCTCTCTTCTCGAGGCTGAACAGGCCTCAGCCTTTCCTCCTAAGAGAGATGCTCCAGTCCCTTAATCATCTTCATAGCCCTCCACTGGACCTGCTCCAGGAGCTCCATGTCCCTCTTGTAACGAGTAGCCCAGAACTGCACACAGCACTCCAGATGTGCCTCACCAGGGCTGAGTGGAGGGGCAGGATCACCTCCTCCTTGCCCTCCTGGCAATGCTTTTCCTAAGGCATCCCAGGATACCATTGGCCTTCTTGGCAACAAGGACACTGCTGGTTCATGGACAGCTTGTTGTCCACCAGGACCCTCAGGTTCTTCTCTGAAAGGAGCTGAGCTGCTTTCCAGCAGGTCAGCCCCCCGAGCCTGTGCTGCTGTTTGGGTTTATTCTTTCCCACGTGCAGAACCCTGCATTTGCCTGTGCTGAATTTCAGCAGGTTCTTTTCTGCCCATCTCTCCAACCTGTCAAGGCCCTTCTGAAGGGCTGCACAGCACGCTGGGGTGTTGGCCACTCCTCCCAGCTTTGTGTTAACAGTGAACTTGCTGCAGAGGCATCTGCCCCTTCATCCAAGTCATTGATGGATAAGTTATACAATACTGGGCTCAGTATAGAACCTTGGGGGACACTGCTAGTGACAGGCCTCCAACTAGACCCTGTGCTGCTGATTATGACCCTTTGGGATCTACTGTTCCATCTTGCTGTCTGCGCATCCAGTCTGTACTTCCTGAGTTTGTCTGTGAGAATGTTGTGAGACAGTGTCAAAAACCTTGCTAAAGTCAAGGTTCACAGTATCCACTGCTCTTCCTTCATCCATCCAGGTAGTTGTTTCATTGTAGAAGCCAGTTGGGTTGGTCAAGCATCACTTAATGAATCTATGCTGACTACTCCTGATCATAATGAGAGAAAGAATTCCTTTGTGTGGGGTGAAGAAGAGGAGAGGAGCTACCGAACTGTCAAGAAAGGGCAGATGATGGGAAGATGATGAATAATGCTGTGGCTATGTGCTCACTGCTGCCTCAAAGCCAGTTGACTTGCAGTTATTTGGAAGTGCCCATTTTAATGTCAAGGTCTCTCACTGGGCCATACAGTGCTTTTTGGTAAAGCTGTGTTCCTCCACGTTTGTGACAGCTGGGAGTACATGGAGGTATTCAGGACTTTGTATTATCTGCCATAGGCAGGACAAGTGTCCTCTGGTATCCTCCCAGGACAATCTCTGTTGGTCTCCTCTGGGAGGAAAAGGTGAGAGCTGAACCTGTATTCCAGGAGTATCTCCCGATTCAGGCAGTGTGCACTGGGAATGCAGTGTGCACTCCAGGGATCCCCAGTCCCATGATGGGGGAGCTGCCAGGTTGCCTGTGTGGGCTTCAGCACTGTGCAGCACCTTCCCAGTGTGCTGCAGGCTCTTCATTACTCCCTACAGGAGCACTGATGATGGGGCAGAGCAGTGCAGCAGTGTTTGATGGTTGGCTGTCAATGTTTCTTGAGTTCAGTAAAGTGTCTAAACCATTGAGAAACAATAAAACTTGTAAAATGTGTGTATATTTTTTTAATTTCCTCCAAACTTGCAGTAAGAGCATAGTGTTCCAGTTGTGGAATAGCAAGTGTGACTGTTCATAACACTAAGCTGATCTTTCTACCCTATTTCATTACCCTTACACCCCTCCCCTTTTTTCTCCAAATCAATGAACATTCCTTTGCTTCAACTCATCTATAAACCTCGACAAACATTTTAGCATAAACAGGTATTTCATAGTAGCCTCTAGCATTTGTCAGTCAGTCTCATATATTCCCCAAGAGCTAAACAAAGCTCTTAAAGCTCAAGCAGCAAAGAATTTCTCAGAACTACTGTAGAAATTCTGACCATGTTTGATGTCTAGTGGTCTGGGGAAAACAAACAATTTCTCTTAAGTGAGAGGAGGCCTATTTTTCAAGATTCATGTGTTTCAGCAGCTCTGCTTTAGTATTCAATTTCTTTCCATTATGATCATTTAGGTCTTTTAGTACTGCGGAGAAAATTGCTGTTTATACCCTTGAACTCACAGGCTTGGTTGATATTTGAAGAAGGGGTAGCAAGTGAGTGGTACCTTACCTACCATAACCTTGAAAATCCACCCTAACCTTGAAAATCGTCTTTTCCAGGAAGATGGTGCTTATCAGCATGAAGCTCCACCAGTTTTTTTGGTTGTCTAGGGCTATACCATTATTCTATCCTAACAATTGTCCTGAACCAGTACTATGCTGAATAAAGCTGGTTGTTAGAGTTTGTGTGGGAGTAAACACTTTATTTCCTACTTTACTCAGTGTGCCTCTGGTACTGCCCTGGCTATTTTCCAGCTCATCTACAGCTATCTAGGAGCACCAGTGCCAGGGCACATTTATTGCCTTTTAGTATTAATGACTACCAGGATTATAAAGGTTTCCTCCTGAGAACGAACTGCACTGGTTTGCAAAAGCTGTATTAATTAGCGAATGATAAAGTGTGGAAGTTTTAGTTTGATGCTAGAGCCTGCAGTGTGCTGTTCTTGTAGTTATCAACAATATATTGCAATAAAGCATCCAAGCTGTGAGGTGGGTTGCAACAACAACAAAAAGTAACACTTAACCCGCCTCCCAGTATTGCCTGGAGGTGGTAGTTGAGAGGGAACCAGTTTAAGCTGGCATAAAGTGGCCATGTGAATGCCCTGCTTTGCAAAAGACACTTCCATTAAGTGGCAAAATTATCCCTTGAAATGTATATTTAAGCTTAGACAAAATCTGTAGCAGACAGCATTAGCTGACCTCCTAAATAATATGTTTACACTGTATATGAAGGTTAAGAAAGTTTAGCAGCAGGTAAGAAAAGTTGATATGGCAACAAGGGACCTGTTGGAAGACCTAACCTTTATAAAGGGAGACCAGAAGGAGTAGTCATAAGTCAAGGAATAAAAGCACTATGTCCTAGATGATGGAGCATGTTCACAAAGCTAGTAGATGTCTCTGAGTGCAGGTTGGACAAATGGGAGCAGGATGGTGAGGATAAGCCTAAGGGCTAAGTGTTGGTTTGTATGCCAAGTAGAAATTGTTTGAAAGGTGGAAATCTAACTGTGTTCATAGACAGCAGTAGAAAGAAGGAAGCTAAAAAGTCCAAGGTGAATTTGCCGAGCATATGGACAGAGAAGTGTCTTAGGTAAAAAGAACAAAACTCTATGAAATATGGATGGCTAAAATCATCAGCCACAATGCAGTGATTAAAATAAGTATGTTGCTGAGACCTTAAATAACCTCTTTGCATAAGCTGTCATTATTAGACTAATTTGTGATATCTTGATTCTGTTGCCTTTTTGGCAGTAAAGATGAAATATGGTAAAACTGACATATTAGGAAATTATGTGGAACACAGCTAATAATGTGGAAGCATTCTGAGTTGCCTGGATTAGGTATTAGCTTGGCTTTCTGAAAATGTTCAGAAGTACAGCTGGTAAAAAAAAAAAAAAATACAGCTGTATATTTGAGTAAAGAAGTGGAAACCAGAGTGACTAGCATGTTTTAAACACCTTAGCAAAGATTTAGGAAATTGAAAGTAAGGCCCTTCTACATCTAGTTTTGATAAACTTTATGAAATTGTGATTTCATGGTTCTAATAGTTGTAGTAGTTATTCTCCAGAGAGAAATATTCTGCTGTTTTCTTTTGAAAGCATGGATAGTTCTTCTGAAGCAAAGATAGATAGCTCATGTTTGACATATGCTTATATATAGATGCAGTCTTTTTAAGATCACTGATTAAAGTGGTTGACTTGGCATTCCAGAGCAACCTTACCTGGCATGACCCAGATAGTAACTCTCATGCCCAACCCTTTCTTTGATGTTATTCTTTGTGGCAGGAGGAATCAGGTGAGGCATGGGGAATGTTTCCAGCCTTTGCAGACTTCAGCCCAGCACGTTAATGCAAACTGATGTTGCCAGTGGTCTGTGTTTTTGCTGTTGATTTTAAGTTAGGACTTACTGAGGAGGGGCTTTGCTTTTTGTCCAGCCCTGACAACCCTACCTGGCAGTGGGCTGGTGGCACATGAGGGGGTGCATCTCTCAAGCCGATTCAACTACTGAACGTGAGTTAGCGTCCAGAGTGATCATTGGTTCAGAGGGAAAGCACCATCATAAACCTTAAACTGATTAAATAACAGGAAGTTGGTTAGAAAAAGAGATTTTTTTTTTTATTGGTCATTGTAGTATAAATAAAGTGGAATTCCTAATTTCTTTAGGTTTGGTTATTTGTTTTTTTTTTTTGGTTTTTTTTTGCATGGGTTATTAATCTAATTTGCCAAGAAACCAGAAGGACATGAGTTGTTTTTAAAATGATCAAGGTGCAAGATGGCTCATTTAGCCTAAGGGGAAACACTGCTATGGATAAAATAATATTGCCAATGGGCAACAAAACTGCAAATGAAGGAGGGTTGTAAGTATGCATTATAAAGGAAAATGTTTATAACAAATACATCCCAGAATATTTAAAATTAGCTGGTAGCACAACAAAATACTCCAGGTAGTGTTGTGATAAGTCAAGAAAGCATGCCTGTTGACATGGACATGGAGTTGTAAAATTAACAAAATATCAGATAGTGTGAGGAATGGGCTGAGAATGATACTAAATTTGGTGGATATATTATTTTGAGTATGTGTATCTACCACTTGTTTTGTCATTTGCTTGTTTGCCCCTATCTTGATTTTAGTGCTCGGCAGTGGCAGCTCCACCTTGAAAGATAATGTAGAAAGTAGAGGAAAGAGGACTGCATGACAGCTTATATTATTAACTTCAGAGGACATTTTTAAAAGTATTCAAAGCAAGACTCCTAGAGTTTTACATTTCTTTTATATTGTAAAACCAGAAAAATGGTGTGTTGAGTGAAACTCAAGAGTAATTGAGATTTAGATGCCTTTCACATGTTCTGTAATTGCAACTGATTGCTGCAAATTATTACTGAGGCTAGAGCTCAAAAATATTTGGAAACTGATGAATGTTGAGTTGTAGTGAAAATATTTAAAAATAAAACTAAGAACATGAAGTTTCTTGCTTTTGTGTTAAGCCAGGCTCTACCTAAAAATATGATTTAACGCTAATTTAGGGGCAGGTAATTTTGTTCCACATGCTGTGGGTTTTCTTTACGCACATTCTGAAACAGCAGCTGGTGGTCACTGTCACATCAGGTGATATGTACCATGGCTCATTGTTTTCTTTTCCAAGTGCTGTGCATAAACACGTTTTCTACTGCCCAGATGTGTTCACCTTCCCTTCTGTATGTTTTGTCTTATATGGGAAGGGAAGGATTTGATGGCAGAAGGTTTATGATACTGGCTTTCAGGTACTGTTGTGTGTTTGGGTTGCCCAAGCCTCTAGGTTCTTCCCAGATCCTGATAGTATCTACCTGTGGTTGTGTAGGTTAGAGGGTTTGTATCTCAGACACGAGGACTGAGTGATGGCAGGCAGTATGGAAATGATAGCTACGAATTTGGTGTCCCTTCAGGCTGTTACCCTTGTCTTACTTTCTAGCTTGGATTAAAAGTTGTGTAAGAGATGGCTGACGGCAGCTGAACCTGAGTTACTGAGAGGCGACAGAGGAGGCAATAGTGCTGCCAGTCTGGTGAAGGTGTCTGGGGCTTTGAGGCTTCCTGGACAGACAGGAGATAATGTCCACCCCGAAGTTTACAGTCTTGGCTCCCCTGGGAAGCTGCAACAGCCCCACAGTTACAACAGTTTCTTGCAATTAAAAGAATTATGTTAATAGGGGTAGATATTTTAATAATGTTGAGAGGTCAAAACATGAGTTTGCTCATGGAAGTTCATACGTAAGAGTTGGGCATTTCAAGGATTGAAACTTCCGTGAATCTTTACTTTGTACGTGATTCGGTTACCAGCTCTCAAGAGGACATAAGTGGTTTGCTTTAAGTCTAAAGCAGTCATCATTTTAGATCTAGACTTAAGAAAGTTGGCGAAAAACAACACTGGGTTTTTATGTATTACTAGCACTTTGTCAGTCAACTGTCTTGGACAATTCTGCTTCTTAAATTTCTATTCTCACATGCCTCCTGGGTTTCTTAAGACATAATGGACAAAAAGTTGCTAGTAGCTCTGAAACAATTTAAAAGAATTTCAAAATCTGAAACAATTTCAAAATCTGTGCTAATTGGGTTAAAGTTGTTTGGGATCATTAATTCATCTGTAGAATGACTTTCATCCAGCCGTGTGACTGCTGCCTTCACAGAAATCTTTGTCAGCTGCTAGAAATATTGCTCTGTTATGAATGTTTTGGCCAAGTCTCTGAGATATGATGTCTCATTCCAGATATCTGATATTTTTACAAACTATTTTAAAATTTCAGTTGCACTGCTGATAGATTAATGAACTGATATTACCTTAGAGCAGAACAAACATGCAGTTACTTATTTCCAGCTGACAGGGAAGCGTGTTCTGCATTGCAGAATGACTTGTGTTGGCTTCACCTTCAAAGTTTGCTTTTTGCGATCCTTAAAAAAACCTCATGCTCACATAATGCTGCTGCTTGTCAAATACCAAATGCTTACTGAGTAGTACTCAAATGTTTCTGTACCAGTTCATCACTGCTGGATGTTTTGAAAAGCATAAAATGTGTGTCTTTGCACTGTCGTTTCATTCTTGTACTTCTTTAGGGTCCAGTAAATAAAAAATATTATGGAAAAGATTATGGTTTGCAAGACCAGATTTTCAAAAAAAAGGTGTCTGCAATATTTGACAGTTACAGAGAAACTACAAAGAAATATTTACCTGTTGCTGTGGTTCAGTAAATTGTTGGTAAATGAAAGATAAATGGTGAATCCCAGAGTGTAAATTAGTTTTATTTGAAATGCAGGTTGGATCACCAGTGACTAGAGAAAAAACATACTGTTTTAAAATCTGAAAATGGGCAGAAATGTCTTTGTAATAGATCTCATATGATGCATGGAAGAGGATAAATATTTGGGGTTCTCTGGTGCTGTGGGGCTTGGGTTCTTGTTTTTGATTGGTTGTTTTTTTCCATGTGAAGAGAAGACTGAGGAATTATACCCTTGGTAATGAAACTTGCTTTAGAAAAGTAGTTTTTATTCAACCTGAGTTTTTTAATATTGCCTTTTTGTTCAAGTGAGAGATGTGAGAGAAAGTGATTTTGTAGTGTAATCAACATCCTCCCTCTGTTAATGCTGTTAATATTCACACTTGGACAGTACCTGAGAAATGTGGCAAAATTGACACCAGAGGGGTGTTTCTAGTAACAAAACAAAGGGATTAATAAAATGCATTTACTTCTTTTCATATAATGGAGTGAAAAAGGACTTTGATTCAACTTATCCTCTAACAGAAAGTGTTAAAAGCAGCTTGTTATGTTCATTATGTGAATAAAGCTAAATAAAGCTAACAGCTTCTTAACTGCTGATGTATACAACTCTATGCTCATGTGTACTAAACACTTCACGTATTTCACTGCACTGAGGATGCTTTAGTTTAACATAGCAGGATATAAGCTTTCATCCGAAGTTAAATGCTGCCGTGTTTAGACATTTGATTTTGTCTGTTGTAAGTGTTTGTGCACAGATGAACTGTAGGAGCTAAAGTCAGATCTGCAATGGTAATTCTGTATGTAGTGGGGAGTGTAAGAGCTTAGGGAAGGGTTTAAGAACAAGATGTACCCACCTCCAGTAACTGATAATACTCCCGTATCTTTAAGACCTTCCCCCATTGAAAGAGGTGGTTTTCACTGGAAAAAGTTGCCAGACACTCTATAACAGAATTAATCTCTCCAAATGTATTTAGCAGAGCTCAGATGTTTTACTTCAGGATGGGCTGACTCTTCCTGAAAGTGTTTTTCTCTCTGTGGGTTGTAAATGGATTATATGGAATTAGCTCAGGTGTCAATATCTACATTTGCTTAGTTGAGTCCTACTGCTATGCTGCTGGCTTTTGCTATTTTTTAATGGCAAAATATCTAAAGAATTCCAGGAGTTTGGTGTTGGAATGAAAGGTCAGGCTCCTTTTCACAGGACATAGACTCATGCTTTCTCTTCTTTCTTTGGTCCCTTGAATTTTGCATTTCTTTTCTAGTTGCTTGCCTTCTGTCTGGGCGACCCGCCTAGGAGAGGAAGTTGTAATTTTGATCCGAGAGTGAACAGACACTGAAATAAATTTTACCACTTGAATGGCTGTGCAACTTCTTAGTGTTAGATCAAAAGGTGAGCATGTGAACATTGCCATGTCAACTTCTCTTGCTTACATCCTTTCTGCAAACATGAGCCTCCATGATTGTAGTGGCCAGCAGGTACCTCAGTCCAGACATATGGATGTAAATCCTCCTTTTGCTACCAATATTTTTGGAGAGGGGTTGTGCTTCTGAATATGTGCCTCTTTAGCACTTCTTATTGCAGAGTTGGATCAACCTGTCTGATCCACCTGGTTGTTCTTTTTGTTGCGACTCTGAACTCCACTTGTGCTTTCTGTAGGACACCTTTGTGGCTAATACAAGCAGAATGCGCAAGTATCTTCTGCAACATGCTCCAAAGGCTGTCTCCCAGTGTTTGAACTGGGCGTGTTGATGCCACCCACTGCAGCTCATCTCTGCCTGCTTCTTCCAGTGGAAAAAAACTGAAACTACTGAAATTTCTCTGATGTGAACTTACCCTAGTATATCCAGAAGCCATGGAGATGCATACTTGCACTGAGGAGCTGTGAAGCATTCCGGAGTCCACTCCTAAAGTGTAATCTTTATAATTATTTTTCACCTTTGTCATACCTACACTTTATTTGAGAATTGTAATTACCCATTTCAGGGCTAAGGAAGGAAATGAGGAGGATTTTCTTTTCATGGTCTAAAAGTCTTGGTTGTATTGGAGGCTGAGATGCATCAGCAGGCAAGAGAATTCTGGAATTTTAGTTTCCTGTTTGTAGCAGCTACAGTGAAAGATATCTGTGCTGCCGTGTCTTTGCTTTTATGGGGTGTGGTCCCAGCAGTTCGTCAGGTTTTGCATATGCCCAAATGAAATGTACTGTGTTGTCACTGCACACGAGGGTCACTGCACGTGAGTTAACTGCCAACAGTGGCAATCAGTGACAATTTCAAATGTTTTTAGCACCTGTTTTTGGTACCTGTTTTTAAGTGCAATCTGCTCGTTTGCATATTGCTGCCACAGCTTGATCTTTCTAACCTGCTTTTCACGTGTCCTAAGTTTGTGGGCTGGAGCCCATTTTTTATTCAATACATTTTTTGAGTCAGTAAACTGGGCTTTCATTTATTCTCTTTCCTGGGCTATTTCCAGTTTCTAAAAGAGCTTCGGTGCTGTTTTTTCCTGCATTGTTTTCAAAGTAATTTTTTTTCTACCTCCTATTCTTTTTCATTGCACAGTACAGCATGCTTTTCTTGCTATATTTTATGCTTTATTCTAATATCGGTGTTGCTTTTGTTAACCTTTCTGCTGTTGCTTGTAATATATTAGCTTAAAAAGTCCCCAGCATTCCGAGTCACTTAATAGCCAGAGAATGAAATAGAGGGGTTGTGAAAGATTAAGCCATCTTCTATCTGCTAAAGGGCTGCTGAAGAACAGCTCTCCAGGGATTTTGTTTACTTTGGTATGGCCTTTAATTCCAGCTTGAAGAGTTATGCCGATGACAATGAAAGCGATTTTTAAAATCTCAGTTTCATATACAGTAAGAAGGTGACTGATGGTAGTGTGAGTGAACTGTAGGCAAGGGAAGATTGTAGAATAAAAGATATGGGAGGAAAGGGTGCTCAAGGTGGTGGTATGGGTTTAGGAAAGAGTGTTTGGGAATCTGCTTGTCGGGAAAGGACCTGGGGGTGTTGACAGCCACTGAGCATGAGTCAGCTGTGCCCAGGTGGCCAAGAAGGCCAGTGGCATCTTGGCCAGTATCAGCAGTATTGTGGCCAGCAGGACCCAGGCAAATGTCCCCCCTAGACTGGGCACTGATGAGGCCACACCTCAAATCGTGTGTTCAGTTTTGGGCCCCTCAGTACAAAAAAGACATTGAGGTGCTCAATGTGTCCAGAGAAGGGCAACGGAGTTGGTGAGACGTCTGGATCACAAGTCTGGTGAGGAGTAGCTGGGGGAGCTGGGAATGTTTTTTCTGGAGAAAAAGAGGCTCAGGGGACCTTACCACTCTAAAAGGTGGTAGCGAGGTAGAGGTTGGTCTCTTCTCCCAAGTTACAAACACTAGGGCAAAAATAAATGGCCTCAAGTTGTGCTAGGGAGGTTTAGTTTGGATATTAGGAAAATTTCTTCATGGAAATGGTTGTCAAGCACTGGAACAGACTGCCCGGGAAAGTGGTGGAGTCACCATTCATGAACGTATTTAAAAGACATGTAGATGTGACATTTGGGGACGTGGTTTAGTGGTGGACTTGGCAGTGCTGGGACTTGGTAGTGCTGGATTGGACTAATGCAATGAGGCCAGGATGCAACTCTACTAGCAAGGTCTGTTACGCTGGTGTTGCAAGTTACTAAAAGAACTGGGGGTAGAAAAGGCATTTGAGTCCCAGTTCAAAGCACTTTCCTTGTTGGTCACGGTTAATTTACAAGCAGCAGTGAAAGAGGTGATGTGCTGGGTTCCTTGCATGAGGAACGTGTAGGAGTGGGTTTACCAGCAGGATAAAAATCTTACCTTTGTTGGATAATGTTAGTGTGACCCGTGCTCTGAATAGTCCAGGTAAGAGGAGAGTCTTCTAATAGGTATCTGTACAGATAAGAGAGATAAATGTACTCGGATATTTGTGTGAAAGTGATCTAGCTGGTGATCATCCAGATTTCAAAGTGCTTTTCTAGGATAACAGTGAATGTTACCATGATGTGAGCGTGGTTTGTTTGTTTGTAATGCCTGCCAACAGTCTTTCTAGGAACAGGATATAAAACTGCTACTTGGTGACTTGTTCGTTCTGTTTTGATCTGCGGTTTGATTACAACATGTTTAATTGCTCTTTTCATTCACTTAGGAGGCAGAGCAGTTAAATTTTTTCCCCTTTCCTGT
>WEKY01027122.1:58587-75658 GCA_013390045.1 Picathartes gymnocephalus | reverse complement strand
GTCACCAATGCTAAAAGGAAAAAAAAAAAAAGAAACAAAAAAATTAAATCTACCAGGTCTAAGACTTTATAGTATCAATTTCAAAGTAAACTACCTTAACTTGTGATCTAATTGTAGATTTTCAGGATTTGCAAACCTATTATTGTATCGCTAGACCAGTTGAAGACTTCTTTAAATAAAAAAATAAGAAACAGGGAAAAAAACCACCCAGAACTAAATTTTTAGTAATATCATTACAACACTTGCTTTCCCAGTAAATAATTATTAGCCTTCTGCTCAAGGTTGTCAGGGGAGGGGCAGTTGGTGTTAAGGCAGCTCCATGGCAGGTGTGTTTGGGAGCCAGCTGTCAGACTAGAACCACGGTTGCATTCTATTTTCTGCCTCCCAAACGTGTCCAGATACACAAATACTCTACTTCAAAAATTACCAGATGCTAGTTTGCAAGAGATGTGTCAAACATAGCCTGTAGCATAGTGAAAATTCAGAATTACAGGTGTGTGTATTCCACACTTCCTTTGCCAAAGTGGCCTTTCTGATTCCTTGCCTTTTGTCTCCTGGTTCTGCCTTTGGTATAAAAGGACTCAGAGAAGGGAATGGAAGAGACTTTCAGTCTCCCATAAAAATCCTCTCCTAATCACAGTGCTGGTGCCTCTTTCGACCCCGACAGCAGGATCGAAGGGGCTCCTCGAGGTGGTGATGGGCAACAGGAGGAGGAGTGCTGGTCCCTGCTGTGAGACCTAAGGGGGCCTAGCACAGCTATCAGAGTCTCTGCATGGGAACCCAGCAGGGGAATGGCAACAGCTCTTCAACCCTCCACAGGACATTAGGGATGAGTACTAAAAAATACTAGAAAATCACACAGGAGTACTTAAATATTACTTGATCATTAACATAGTAATTACATCAGTGCTGCTCCTGCCTGATGCCATAATTTAAGAGGTTTCAGCATTTTCATTATAATCAGTAGCAGTTATTTCCTGTGGTTCATTGCCCATAAAATGTTAACCATAGGGAAAAAAAGGAGACAGAGACTTTGCCATGATGGCAATTAACATCCACTGTGGTGCTTTTGCCTCCCTGAGCTACAAATCACTCTGGTGGGTGTTTCATCAGGCTTCAGGGGGCCACACAAGGCACATTTCTTCCTAAAAGCTTTTAATTGAGGCTTTAAACTAAGATTTTTAATGGAACATGTTCTGAGGAAGTAGGACACTTTTCAAGTAGGCCTATGTCGATTTTTGTTTCTCTTTTTACCAATATTTTAAAGACAAAGTTCGGTATTTACAGGGTTATGTGGAACATGCAGCAGGGCTTCTACAATAACGTAGACTCAGCTACTGTGCAGAATGCATTTCTTAAGAGGCTATAATTTCTGACATAAGCATATAGAAAGTGAACTATCAAGCTCTGCTGCCATCAAAATGAAACTTCAAAAAAGTTATCACATATGAATTTATGTAACCAGCTCTCACACATTTTGCAAATGGGAATGTAAATGATGGTTCCTATATACGAACCAGATTGCCTGATTAATTAATGCATTATGAGGGAAAAAAGTTTTTATGTTTAAAGCAAGACAGGGTGACTCAGTGCATTACTTTTTATGGTTTTGATCTGATCTGGGCAAAGAATTACATTCAATCAACTTGAACTGTTTGTATTGATCTGCATAGAAGATTGGGGGGGGAAAGATATATTGTCTCACTATAAGCTTTTCCCTGGTTTTATTTGCTTTAGCAGAGAACAATATTTTTCCGAGCACAGATTGAGTGCAATGGCTCTGTAAAACTGCCCAGGAGGCTTCAGCAGCACCATTAGAAGTGCCTTGTCTCTGCTCAGAAGCTGCTGAGAAATACTTTTGAGGTAATGGGGTTCCCTGGAATATTATTCCTACAGTTGCCATGATGAACAAGCACTTGAAATTCACTTGAAATAATTCTAGGATGTGATGACTAACATAGGAGTGTAGTGAATTTCTCCCCTAAAACATTCCTTGCCATATGTATGACTGCTTTAGAAATTAAATATCTTGGGAAATCGCTTGAGATGAGAGAATTAACATTAGGATTATAATTGCTGGGTTTCCATTACATGACACATCAAGGGGGTGGTTTTTCCCTTTTTCTCCCTCGTTTTTTTTCAGCCTTTCTTGCTTTCTGAGCTCCGGTTTTCCAGGACCAAATTGTGGTTGCCTTGAATTCATCTGTTAAGTGAAATTATCCTCCAATCACTGAAAGGGGCTGTTGGGCTCAACACTGATATGGGCTGTGGCATACAAGGAGATAATTTGGGAAGTAACTGTGACTTAGGCTACAGTTCCTCCTGCTTTTCCTTCACTTGTATGATCTAGAGGTGAGGTGGGGTGCAAAGTGTGTTCTCTCACCCATTCTCAGGATGCAGCAGGCTGCCTTAGCAGAATGGGTTGCTTTGCCCTGCTTTGAAGAGGGTTTCAGTGGCTGGAGAAGATCATGTTAGCAAGAAAGGATAGGCCAAGCATGGAACTGATTCTGTCATACTCTTCACAGACAGCCCAAGCAGTGAGAATTCACAGACCGTTTATGCAACACCCTTTGCACAAGAGCAGAGGTGAACCTTCCCGAGAATATGTTGGAATCTCCCCTCCAATTAATCCATGCCATCAAGCTGCTGTACCTGAGAAGGCTGTTTGTTCCCAACTGTGTAACTTTGCCACATTTTGTACCACCTGCAATGACATTTCATTACTGTGGAGTGACAGCAGCAGAACCACCATGCAGCTATCAGCAGGAAAGGAAATTAGTGATGTTATGATTAACAAAATAGCTTTGACTTAGCCAATGCTGGGAAGACAGCCTCCAAAAGAATCAAATACTGCAAGTATCAGGAATGAGCTGTCAGCACCACCCTGTGGTTCTCTTGCTCTGTTTCCTCCTTGTGTGGGTCAAAATGGACTGGATGTGGCCAGGCAGACTCAAAAGGAAGAGGTTTGTTTCCCTCTGGATTTTGGCCTCTCCTGTTTCATATGGCTGACACTAAATACTTACTCTTCTGCCCTCGTGGCATGAAAGAAATCCAAAAAGATATTCAGAAAAGACAAGAGGCTTTGTGGGACTTGAGGCAATAATTAATATATTCATAACACCAAGGCTGTGGGTTTAATTCCCTGAATGGGCTTTCACTTAAGAGTTGGACTCAATGTTCTTTGTGGGTCCCTTTCAACCCAGACTATTCTGGGATTCTATAACATCCTTCTCTGCAGCCAAAATTCTGCCCAGTCTTCTTCACGTCTGCAGCTCTTTAAATTGTCCCCCCAGGGCACTGCAGTCTGATGGCAAGCTCAAGGAAACACAACTGAAATCTAATCATGGTTCTGTCACAGCTTTTACAGGTTTGCTCTTTCTTGTAATCTCTGATTCAGATAATTAACTGAAAAATGCGTGTAAGTGTGGAAGAAAACCTGTCCTGTGAAATTCAACATATGCAACAAGTCCTGTCATAATTAGAATGGTTTGGTTGTGCAAAGCAGTACACAAATGGTATCCTTATTTTAGCAGAGTCTTCATTAATGTATCAAATTAAGTAAAAAATTATACTAGTTGCATATCCTTATGGTGTAATTTTCTCTGATACAGTGACTACTGATGGAATTTCAGCTAAATTAATGGACTCTAGTGAAAACAATAAATGCCATTCAAGGAGATATTTATGAGTCATCAACAGATGTGAGGCTATCTGTGCCTCCCCCTATACAGCTGATTAGTTAAAACAATCAACAAAATACAGACTGAGCTTCCATACTAGATATTTTTGTTAATAAAGAGGGAAAGTCCCCATATATAGGTCACTAAAGTAAATTCAAGTGTTCTTTCATTTTCTTCTTTCATTAACAAGTCTTTCAAGGATATGACTTATTTCTGTATGAAAATCTGTTGAATTTGGCGGCATTTCCCTACCTTTTCAGAAAATCTAGAAATGACAGTTACATAACTAATAACTGGGAATGAACATCTCCTAAATGAGTCACCCTTTCCTTTTGACGGAATTGCGTAATGAAACCCAAATAATAGATTTGTTCAAAATACATAGTAAGTTTTAGGATGCATGTGACCACCTGTAGTACACAGTGCTGTTACCACCTCCACTCTGGTTGACGGGAACATGAAAAGGAGAACACTGCAGGTGAACTCCAACAAAACACCTCCAGCAAACACTCAGAAATGACCAGACAATCACAGTCATAGCAAATAGCATCATTGGACCAGCCAGCTCAGAAAACTGTCCTGAAAAAAACACGTCACCAGCAAGTATTAAACAGTGAACTGGGATCCCAAAGCATCCTATTCTTCACCATAAAGAACAGGGGAATCTGTACCAAGTCATTTTTATAAAAGTTCAGGTTTCTAGAATTGCTTCCTTCTCACACATTAGCTTACCTCTATTTTATTTGAGTTCAAATAAATTTGTTTGAGTTCAAAAATTTGTTTGAGTTAGATAATTTTTGGGACAGTGTTGTGGGGTTGTTTCCCACAAGGAAAAAATGAGAAGGAATCTGTGTAGGAGTCTGTCGAACTGAGTGATTAGTTTAATACTGCTGAGATTTTATTGTAATATTAATGATGTGTTATGGTGCCTAAGGTCCTGGATAAACATAATTTATTATTTTTAATCTAAATCAGTAAATAAATACAAGAGTCATAGGAGAAGCTTCTCCCTTAATCTTATCTGTATTGTGGCATAACCACAGTCATAATAAAATTCAAATATTTTATATATTCTTCCCATTTAGGAACCTACACATATCAAAACTCTGATTTCACTCAAACACTAAGGAAAACATCAAGATAATGAAATTTATCACCAAAGTGTGTGTTGTCACTCTACTAGTTTAGTATGAGAGTAAAGAAGGGATTCAGGACACCATACGGAAATGCAACTACCACTTTCCCTTGATTACAAGATACTGACTGATATTTCAGTCTTGTTTGTACAGGAAACCAGTTATAATATCAAAGCCAGTAATGTCCTTCTTATGTTGTTTACACATTTCGAGCACTAAATTACTTCTCTCAAACTACTGCATATCAGTTTTTAAAGTGTAGTAAAAAGAAATAATTAGCAGTTAATCTAGAAAAATAAATCCAGTTCAAGATCTAAATTTTTCCATGTTTTCTAACCTTAAATTTGTGTAGAGAAAATTACTGGTTTCTCATTGCTATAAGTTTTTTTTAATGTGAATAGAAAACATGTGGCTGTTCAATGTCATTTTATACATTTAGAAAACTTCATGGGCATTTTGAGTGCAGGTGTAAGTAAGTAACTGGTAATGCAGATGCTGAGCATGACCCTTTCTGTGTTTGTCAGAAGCATGGAATTTGGGGATGTAATCTCATCCTTCATTAAGACAGAAAAAACATAGCAACAATTAGATCAGAAGTAGTTTTACAATTAATTTCATCATAGAACTGGGTGTATTTATTAAACCATACACATTCATTATGTGTAGGGAAATAGCTTTTGTACACCCACTCCTAAGGCTTACTCAATTTAATGCCACATCAAAAGCAACCATTCAAATCTGAGGGCAAAAAAATGGACATAAATATTTAAAAAGACAAAATACTCTAGTCCATAATGCTGTATCCTACACACAGCTTTTTCATTAAGTTCATTCCAGTGTCTCAGTTTCTCCTTCAAGGAAAATTCTGTTAGAACCGGTGAGAGTTCTGGCCATCTACAGGACAAAGAACTGAGCAGATGTGAGCCACATACAGAGTTTTTTGTCACTGAAAGTTGGTCAGTTCAGTTGAATTTGTTCAAGAATGCCAGTAGAAATTTCAGTAGATCAAGTTGTCCTTTGTTTGGACAGAGAAAACCATCACCTGTTTAAATTGGTCACATTCCTGAGTTTAAGGAAGGACCTTTCTCTTTGGTCTCATTTGTTTTTCTCTCATTATTCTCCCCTTTGGAGAAATTGTTTACTGTATTTCCCATTCCATAGAGCTACACCATGGATAAAGAATGAGGTGCTATAGGAGAATGCAGGGCTTTACAGCCCTAAGCTTGCATTTATGCATTTCCTCACAGTGTGATTCAGTTTATTACAAAAACTTCCTTTAAAAACGTTCTTTTTTTCTATTCCCTCTCTTCTTTCCCTTTGTGTTTTCCTTGTGCTTAGGAATGGTGCCACATTCTTGCCCTGTACACTCAGACTGCCAACTATGCCCAAAACTTACGTTTTCAGTAATTACTTCACACATCTATGTATGTGGTTATCTAGCTATCTGAAACCCAATTCTGAATGGGATTATTTTTCTTTCTCCGGCCTTAATGGAAATATGCAAGAAGCAGCTTTAGACTGACTTTCAGAAATGAGTCCATCTTATCAGGAATTAGTGTTCTGCTGAATTTTGCCAACAAGGCTGCTGGAGTTTGAAGAATATGAGATACTACAAAGCAGCCAGATGGCACATGTCAAGGGAAAAGGTGGTGGGGGGCTCTTCTGGTCCGGTGTGATTTTCAGCAGGTACGTACTATTTTGAATGGAGGGGGTTGTATTATTCAGATACATCTGCATTGATTCCCTCTGGAGCTGAAAACAGAAACAAACAACCAAAATGTCACTCAAGAGCTAATCAATTCCTCTGTTTGGGGAAGCCTGACCATAATCTTGAAAGAGTTTATTTTAGAGCTGCTTATGGTCAAATCCCAGTAAGGAGGATGGTGCCCTTTGACGAGTGCTACACACTGGATGGGAGCCCCAGTTCCAGTTTCGGGGTTTGGTGTTGCAAAAGCCCCCTCTCCCTTGCCAGATTTGAATGACTCAAGTATTGCCACGCTCCAGGGACAGGGTAAAATCTGAATCTTTTGAATCTTCACCTGCCACTGGACCAAACACATACGTGGAGTTACATTCACTCCAGTAGCTGCAGGTGTTTGCACTTTCAGAGACAGGAGATTATTTCCTTCACAGAAAACAAGAATTCATCGAGCACTCCTGAATTAAACTGCAAGTCCAGCCCAAGCTCCGTGCTGCTGAAGGGTGGTAAGGAAACACCAGGCTCTGTAAAGCAGATGGGCTTTCCTGCCAGCTGACTGGCACCTGCTCCAGGGAATGCTCAGCGGGCACAAAAGCAGTTAAGGCACAATTCTCTTCAGCTTGTGCTCAGGGCCATGCTGTATCCTCAAGAGGCAAACAGCACTGACAGTGCCTGTTCACGTGTGGTTCAGAGTCAGTCCATTCCTTTAGATAAATGGAGATTTAAAGGAACGACCTATTCCTCCACATAATCAGGCCAAGCCTACCATATGCTCTGCTTTCCAGAAATATGCCAGTGGGTTTTCCCAAATCAGAAACACAGAAACATGTGCAATGTCATGGTGGTAACTTCCTCTGTTGTCCATCCATCTGAGACTCCCAGACCCACCTCGTATTTCGTGAGAAAAAGCAAAGAACCAATGCTTCACTTCATTATCCTCTTCTCACCTAATTTTCTTTTAAATTTCATTTTCAAGCCTTTCTGCATTGCCGAGAAGTATGTGTCAACAGACCAGAATTAAAAAGGTGGCAAACTGTGAAGAATTAAAACTTCTAATTTAACAGATGAGCAACTGCAAATAACAAAATCTCAGACAAACACAATTTTAATGAAAGGTGACATGCTGGAGACAGGAAGTTTTCCCCTCTCTCTTCATCATGTAACAAATTAGTTTAGGAAGCCATACAATAATGCTGTGAATGCAATAACAAATACATATCCTGTGCTGTGAGTTTCATTTGCTTGTTTGCTTTCTGAAACCATATATGACACTTCTTTCATAACAGTATATTTTCTTCACACTAAATGTGTCAACATTTGTTCATGTCTGGACTCGCTCTCATTCTTATTGAGATCAGGTACAGCTCTTGCTCTTCACCTCCTCAGTGGAGCTTTATATTTCAGCTGCTGAGGGATGGGGGAGGGCTGGCACTGCAGCAGCCTTTCTGGAGTTTTCTAGCACCTTGTGATGTAGAAAACTGACTGGATACATGTTGGCCACTTGCTTTCAATGAAATTTTCCAGTGTGATAAACATCAGACGGAAAAGTGAACATGGACATAGATGAATATACTGAACAAGAACCCTCCTTACTGCTTTTGGGAGGGCTACATCCAGGCCAATCATTAAAACGAGTGAGTTCCCTGAAGTCAAGCCAAATCTATAACCAGTATAAAGCAACAAACCTTTGTAGAAGTTATTGAGTAGCTACACTGATTTATATCAATTTGGGATTTTGGCCCAGTCAAATGTATTCTACCTATTTAATAGATGAATGCAGTACACTTTGAGTACACCCAGCAGTGGTTTAAAAAGTCGGCAGAGTGTTAAAAACTCCTTTTAACTAAATATCACTGCCTCCCTCACTCAAAGGGTGTAATTTAGATCCATGGGTTTTATCAGCAATTAGCCTATTGTTGGTGAGCATCAGTTGGCTGCCTCTCTGAGGATCACACTGAAATAAGTTTTCAGATGTATGCAGTTAACCTCAAGTAAGCACAAAGAGAGGCTGAATAACTTCAAATGACTTCTTAACAAAATACGTGTTTGCTCCACAGCAGGTGGTCACCACGTGGAGTCTTAGGAAGGCCCTAACTTAGAATGCATTCTCATATTTAAGGTCACTGAAATAGCTCTTTTTGTCCTACTGTGCTTGAAAGAATAAAGAATATAAAGGATTTTCTTAAATTATTGCTATTGTTGTTGTTATGTGAGCCAAGTAACAAAAAAAATTTATCCAGATTCTATGAATGAGATTTCCAATCCAGTGCCTGGGAGTCTTCCTCCAACTGTTCAAAACCTGTATGGTATAAATTCCCCTAGATAGCAGAGTACCCTAATTTTTACCTTTTCTCTACTCATGTACTTGAAAATAACTCTCTCCTTTATTTCCATACTTGTGGCAGGTGCCACAGTAAATCAGCCGGTGGGAATCTCTCATATGCACCTCTGCCTTACTGGGTATTAATGAGGTTTTCCATTTAACTTCCATTAGGGAATGATTTCAAGACTTCAGCATATGGGACTTGCTGTTTAAGCTGTTTACAAGTGACACTCTCGCTCTGGAAGTGTAAAGTATATATGACAATGGGGGCTGTTTTCCCACGTAACCCATCTGTGAGTAATTGTTGTGTATTTTATGCAATCATCTAAATTTAAAGCAAAAGCTACAACTTTTCCCTCTTGAGACATAAAATATGTTACTGCATGAACCAGCTGTATCTTTTTAGACTGCAGCTAAATTTCATCATAAGTTAGTCTGTTTTATGCATGTTTGGGGAAAAATGACTTTAACAGTTAACAACATCGTAGAATAAATAATGGAACTGGAGGGTCATTTTGCCTAGATTATACCTAACAATTGAAAGGCCAGGAAGTATTAGCAAGCAAATACTGGAAAATATTAGAAGAAAATGCTTAGGGATGTCCAATGTAGAAAAAGTAAAATTATCACTTACAACTTCACATTAAGTTCAAATGCCAATCATTCATTTTCCATCACAGTTGAATTAAACACAAATATTTCTCACAGCACCAAGGGACAGTGGTCTGGACTGCCACCTCATTGTGCTGACTTGGTACAAACACAAATCAGAGAGAGACAGTTTCT
The DNA here is from genome assembly GCA_013390045.1 of Picathartes gymnocephalus. Classification (NCBI taxonomy): domain Eukaryota; kingdom Metazoa; phylum Chordata; class Aves; order Passeriformes; family Picathartidae; genus Picathartes; species Picathartes gymnocephalus. The sequence goes on along the minus strand of WEKY01027122.1, from coordinate 66,034 downwards.
CTAATAGTTACATAAAAGAGAATTAATGATTTGGAGGAGAACATGAGAACTCCTCGGTAATATTTTAATAAGAAAGATAGGCAGCTGTCTTTGCACTCAGGGAAAATTAATGTTGGGACCTTTCCTTAAGAAATTAACTATGACACTGGCTTTGTCAGAAAGAAGAAAAGGATATATATCCCACTTGTTGCAGCTTCCTTCTGTTGCACAATACATTAAATAATAAACCTGAGTATTAATTCAACTGGGACAAAATATAATGTAGAAATTATGTATAAATTAATGCATTCATTTAAATTAAGAAGAAAAAAAAAAAGATGGTATGATGCAGAACCATCTGTACTGTGCCATATGTCAGGTAGAAGGACAAATAAAAATCAAGTAAGATCATTAATAATATTTCTGGGGATAGTTAAATATTTTCAGCAAATTCGATTACAGAGATCATTACATTTTTAAACAGGAACATACTGTTGCCATTATTTATGTGTGAGAAACAGACTTAATGTGGAATATGTCACCTAATTAACTTAAATAATATTACAACATTTTATGAAACCTTCCCTATTATTTAGAAAATTTCTAAGCCTGAGTACAAGCTATCCAAGTTCCTAACTGTCTTAACTTTGACCTAAAGGGGAAATGGAAGGCCAAGTACAATTTAGGATCTGGAATCCTTACAGGTGATGTTCCTCAAATCAAAAATGCTAAAGGTAAAGGGAGAAGGGAGGTTGTGCGTCATATAAGCCATTAGGACTGCTCTTTGTGGGTTCTGAGGACTCAGAGAAAACTTGAAAGCAAGTAGGATCTTGCTATACAAAACCTTCCTAAAAATCAGGTCTGTTCACTATAGCTAAAAATAGAAAGTGCTCTCACTTTTATAAAGTAATCCTCAGAGAAAGAACCTGAGCAAGGCAGTCAGGCTGCACGTCTGCACAAGTTTCCTGAAAAGAGCGGTGGGAAGAAACCCATATGAAAAATAGTTTACAAGCACCTGCAGAAGGTAAGATAGACTCACCAGTGAGACCTTTTCCAACCCAGGCCCTTGCCTGCCTCAACAAGGCTCTAAAAGCAGTGTAGAATATTCTGTGAGGAAAAACCTAGTTTGAAATTTCCTGCATTAACGTGAGGTTTCCACTGATACACCTTAATGTACGAGAGACTTTGCCAGCAACTTTTTCCCAACATTCTTATTCCTTTCTAAAGGAACTGTTTCTGTTTTGCTCATGCACATTCATCATTACTAGTTTCTAGCATCTCTTCTTAGCTCCTAAATAAACCATGTTTCTGTCTTCTAATTTTCATTTTAAGTAAGTCCCTCCAACTATAATAATGGCTCTATGGCTCATCTTTGAACTTCACTCAATTTGCCCAGACGTTTATCTCCAATGAAGATATCCCTACATCTAAAAGGCCACAGAAAATAACTTTATTTTTTGCTCCATGGCATAATGACTCTGCATGCTTCCCTAACTTTGCACTGCTAAGCTGCAAAATCATGTTTAATTTCTGATCTTTTATCTCCCTGAACATTGGTAGTGCTGTGCTCCCCTAGATCTCTCCCTCCTACTGAATTTCTCTAGATATAATTTAATTTTCAATGACTCTAAGGCTTCTGAGGCTTGCCTGTTATTTTTGGTCTACACTTTAAGCCCTTTTTAATTTGGCTTGGGTCTCGGGTATTTGCAACTCATCACGAGTTAATGTCATCTATGGATTTCATTAATTTTATCTTTCTAGCATTAATTTTATTTTCCTGCTCTTTTTAAAAGTATAGAAAAAATAACACAAGTATCCTCTAAGATGAAATTAAACACAAGGAACATCCTTGTGGCAGCCTGTACACCACTACTTTATCATTCAGCGATTCATCCTTCTTCAGGATTCTAATGTATTTTACCTGTCCACACACAAAGCAATTGCTGTGGGTGCACATTTTCAGATCCATGAAGAATTGATGTAATTCATATTACACCCATCATGCTCTCCCCTGTGCCTAACGCTGTAATATGTTTGCAAGGACAGCACTAGAGTTGGAGTAGCAACCCAAACCAATTCTTGTTTGTCTCTAGATCATCAAGGGTTTTAATCACTACCCTATAGAAATTCACTGTGAATGCCTAATTCACTGTGACTATTGACATTCAGAGCCAGTGGTGAGATCAGGACCAGAGTCGGGTGCTCTGAAGACAAAGACAGCAGGGAGTTCAGCTACAGAAAAATGGGTATGGGGTGTTGAGGAAATCACAGCATCGATCGTGCAATCATCTACAGCTGTGACATGGAGGGACAGCAAAAGCTCCATCACACCTAAAAGCTGAGGTTGTCATCAGGCATTTGGAACATCACCACCTGATGAAATTGTCTGAAGGGCAAATTGGTTACTTTCCAGTAGATTTTCAGAGAAGTCTTAGAACTTCCTTTCCCTGTCCTTTTAGCCAGGTAGAGATGGCGACAAAAATTTGTGGTTAAAACCAGCTGATGAAACATAAGCCCACAAGGAAGGTTTTGGCTCTGGAACATTAGATGTTACACTAGCATCCATTTCCCTTCTCCTCTGGAAATAAGAGACAGCAGGAGATACAGGGCCTGACCAGGAAAGGGTAAGTATAGTGCAGCACGGTGAGTTCAGCACCCCAGACTGAGGGTCCAACTCTCAGCCTTGCAGCAGGGACCTGATTCCCACGTGCAGGTGTTTGTTGGGGGTCCTCGGTTCTTCCCACCCACCTGGATCCTCCTGGGAGAGAGGAGCTGTTGTCCTTGGCAAGAGCTGAGGGACAAGGTCTCAGTTTCTGAAACGAGAGTCAGGAAGAGCTGTGGAAGTGAAGTCTTCCTGCTTATTACATTCCTGGATATTTCATGAAGTCCCGGGAATAGAGATATTTTAGAATTTAAAGTGTCAGTATCAAAGATTTGCTCCATCTATGTAGTTTCTCCCTAGTGTTTATTTTATCTAGCTTGGAAAAGCAATTTTGTGTTCTCCCTCTGAGTGTATATACGTGTGTATATGTGTGTATATATAAAAAATGCACATATTTATAAAATACATATATACTACTTCCCTTAGTTTCAAAATGTCATTCCCTGTGGCCTTACCTCTATTACACACATCATTCATTAGATTATGAAAACCATTAATGTCAGGCAGCAGAACCAAAGGAATTCACTAAGGGAGCACCATTAGCATATCAAGTAGCTATTTCTCAGCTAAATATTCCTGACAGCCCTCATTACATATGATGGATGGGCTTTATAAGAGGTAGTATTTCCAGAAGAAAATAAAATCTCAGCATTCTACCACATGTGGCCCCAATAACTAGATACCATTTTTTGACTGTCTGTTTGCATTTCTTTCCTTTTTTTTCTTTCAGAATGAAAGAGTTGTAAAACTCACAAATAGATTAACTGCATAATTCAAAATTCATTAAAAATTGTGAGCCTAATTTAGCCTAGTTTCTGAATTCTATGCATGCTTTAGTCATGGGATATCAAACACTGTGTATCATCCTAGCTGCATTGCCAGCAGCCTGTCAGAAATAAAAAGAGATATAACAGAAAAAGCAAGTAAGGCTGGCTTTTAAAAGACCATGTAATGCCAAAACTTTATGAGTTCAAACCCAATATTTTCTGATGTAAGAAATGCAATTTTAAAGGAAAAAATTTCCTACAGCAATGTCTTCAGGAGACGAGGAATAGTTCTTGCAGTACCTCATGAAAATGGGCACAAGGAGCCCCAAACAAGCGCAGTGGGCACACACGTGGCACCTGATGACACCCTCGTGCGGGAATGCACACCCCAGCAGTTCCTTAAAACGGGACAGGAAATAGCTTCACATTTTCCGCTGTGCATGCCCCTGTAAGTGTCAGTAGTGGAGCCCATGTATCAACAACAGATTTGGCCCTTATGCCTCTTGTGGTTCTGTCATGTGCATGATTTTTTTTTTTTTTCAGATATTGCAATACAATTTTTCTAGCATGATTTATTATCAATACTGCTCAAATTTCTTGGTTCTCTGACCCACTAAATCTGAAGTGATTTGACTTCAATGAGGCAGAGTACTCCTTTGCAAAGCAAATTATAAAACAGCAGGGTATTAATTTTATTATTATTCAGAAATGAGCTTTATTGCAGAATCAGGAAATTGACTGGACACCTACTGCACAATGATCCCCCGTGCCACATGCTGATGAGGCAGGAGGGTGTTTTCAGTCAGTTTCTTTTCCCAAATATCATTTTTACCTGTTAACTTGTTAACTCCCACTTGTTAACCTGTTAACCTGTTTCAGTTTGTTTGTTTTTTTTTTTCCACTGTTATTTAAAGGAAGAGTTTCATCAGTAAGGGAAAGAGGTTCATTAAACAAGTCATTCCTTAGAAAATTGTTAAAATCATTCAAATAACTTTTTTTTAACTTCCCGAGAAGCTTTCTTCCTTCCAGGTCCCTTCCAACTCAGCATATTCTGTGAGTCTGTATAATTCTGTGCATTTGAATGCACAAGTTCTGAGGTGCTAATAACACTCTTGTGGTGCTTCCAACCAATCCAGGAAAGAACCAGGAATTTTTAAATGTCTCAGCATTTTAAGAACTACTTTTGTGGGGTGTTTTGGTGTTCAAACTCTATGAAGTGTATTTTTTTTTTAATGTGTGATACTTCAGAAATGCAGAGTGCTCATCTTTTGAAAATGAGTGCTATAAAGCAAATGAAATTTGCCACACAAATATTAAAGGGCCCAAAATAAATTCTCACCTCTGACAACCCTGTCTGATACAATTATAAGCAATTATAAAATTATTGAAAAGCAGTTAGCTGGCATTTTCAACACTGTAGCACAGGACTCCTGGCCAAGATGTGTATTGAGATATCTTAGTTTTTAATGGAGTTGTAATTAAATATAATGACAGTAATACTTACTGCCTATGAAAGCACTAAAATGCTTACCATTACCTTTCTCACACAATTAATTTCAACATGATATTAATACAATGGTTGCACTTATTATGCAAAAATAAAACTGTAAGGGCATATTTTCAAGACATTCTCTGAATATTTTTCTTCAGACTACTTCACATTTATTCTAGTATCAATAGTTACATTTAAATGAAAATGGGCAATTGCTCATAGAATTTCAATGCAGGAAAATCAACCCTGCCACATGTAATTTCTGAAATGTTAGTTTAAATATTCCAGTTCTCATCAATCACTGTGAAAAATAAATCACAGCACACTTCATGGATGATGTAAACTGTCAAGTAAATGTATTCATTGCTTTAACTTTAATAATTATCTGTATGTCCTAATATATTAATTCTCATAACTCTCACTACCCAGACAATTGTTTCAGGAGAAGCTTATATACAAAGATATGATGTATCTTGAGAATTTAGAATTGAGAATTAATTCAGTAAGGCTAAAACCTTAGTGTTCCCTAGCTAGGTATCATTTCAGAAGTCATTCCACTGAATTGTTGGAGTCAACGGGTTTGGGGCAGAACGTTCTTAAGATACACCGAAACAGCTATTGGTCTAGTTCTTCCACTGGATGGATTTTCATGTGCTCTTCTTCATGGTATTTCATTTATTTGTCATGTCATTTCCCTATCTGCAAAAGAGTGACACTAGTGCTGGCTTCTTTTGTAAAATGTTATCGGGTTTACATCCAAGAAAAATATTTAAGTCAAATCCACAAATAGTTATAGATTAGTAGATAGATTCACTTTCGTGACTCTTGAAGAGCAGAAGAATAGCAGTTGTTCTGTGTCAATAAAAAAATTTAAAAAAAAAAATTAAAAAACAAATGAGAGAGAGAGAGATCAGACTTGTTTCTTCTCTGTATAAGTTCCTATGCATCTTTCCACAAGGAGTGACTATGATTCAGCCATTACCATGCTTCTGGTCCTCAGTCTTGACAAATGCCATTCACACTGCATCACCATTCACAAGAATATTAGAAAATATTTGGACATTTTCAGTATACAGACATTCCTGCAACACATCCCTAGACTGTAGACAGAGAAATGTACAATACTACAGAGTTAGACCTGGCAGTATACAGTGGTTTACAGAATATTTTCAGTGTGGTTTACAAATATTTTCATGTTGCAGTGTATTGTTTGTATAAGTTGTATTCTTATTGAGTAAGAAGCAATAACTGGAGGTCCTAGATTTCACAGGGTGAAGTCAGCAAGCAGAACACTCTTTCCATTGCCACCTTGGGCTGCTTGCTTTCCCTGAGCAGCCTGCTCACACTGCTGCAATGGATGGGAGCAGGACCACGCAGCCTCAGCAGGGCGCTCCCTTTTGCCTCTCTTGCAGCCAGGCTGGAAGATGGGCAGTGCTTGCGGGTCCCCTGGGCCCCACTCCGTGCAGCCCCCTGCTCTGGGAACCCGTGGGCTCTGCAGACACACAGCAGCCACCTCGGCAATGTTTGATGGCAGCGCTGCCAGAGGCACCTACAGCACTTTTACACGGATTTACACCTGCACAGAGAGTAGAAACAAGAGCAGTTCAGACATAAGTGGCATGTTTACACATTAAAGCAGCAGGAGCCTGTAACAGATGAGCAGACTGCCTTCAAGCCTGCCCTGCTCATTGTGGTGCTTGCTGAGAAGATCTCCAAGAGATGCTGTTGCCCATTCTCTCTGACTTTGACCCCCCAGCCATTTAATCCCGGGTGAATCCTTTCCCAGTAGCAGGACTGACTACTTTGTGCTCCCAGAGACACACCGCTGCAGCAGATCTCAGGCCAACAGGCCAATGCCAATCACTATTTCATTTCCACAGGGTGTGCTGCAGGAAAAAGGAAAATAAGCAGATATTAAATGCCTTATTCTTATCTTCATCTGCGTTTGGGAAAACATGCAGTGCAGCTCCAGAACGTGTCGTTTTCTTCTAACATAATATAGGGCATTGGCTGGGCCAGAATTGTTCCCAGCCTATTCCAATGTCTCTTTTGCAGGTGAGAGTGTACCTGGCAATATCAGGCTCGGATATCTTGACATGGTATCTGCTTTGTGGAAGGGTATGTCAGAACAGGAGGTGTAAGTCTCTGCTGTGAATTCTCCCCTGTTGAGGAAATGGCTAACAATATTCTGTGCAACATTTCTGCGTTGCTTTTTCTCTCTCAGTTTATAAAAAGCAGACATGTATTAAAGCCCTCAGAAGTGCAGCTTTTAGGAGATGCTTATTTCTTTGTGAAGTTTTTCACACTGGCCGTTAGTCAGGAGGAGGAGGAAAGAGCAACATAAGGGTACTTGTTGTAGAATGGGACACAGAACTATAAAGAGGAGTAAAGTAAAGGAGATAAGAGTTAAATGTGAGGGAATGAGACAAGGACTGGAAAACAGAGAAAGACAATGACAAATCCTGGTGGGGATTCATAATGAAAAGTTGAAAACTTATACAGGAGAGGAATGTAGAGGAAAATACTATAAACCATGGCGGAGGGGGG
>WEKY01027122.1:5265-58578 GCA_013390045.1 Picathartes gymnocephalus | reverse complement strand
GGGGGGGGGGGCGGGGAGCGGGGTTGGCCAGGGAGAAAAGAAAGAAAAAATGGAAAAAGTATATGAGAAAGGATAAGTAGAATAGTAATAAAGGTTCCTTCAAGGCTGAGGTCTGTAAATGAGGAAAAGGAAGATGCTGAGAGACTGATTGTTCACAGACTAAAGAATGATCTGGGAAGCAGTGATAGGGTGCTGCCTTCAGCAAATACACAGCATTCTAATCCTAAGCAGACACTGCCCAGAGCCTTTACCCTTGCCTGAAATAAAGCTTCAGGCCAGGTGATGGAGAGAAGCTGCTGCAGGCACCGCTAATGTATGATGTCCCTTTGGCTGCAGAGGAGGACAGAGCATGAAGAGCTGACCCCCTGTACAGCAGCTGAGACTGCAGTTGTAGAAATCTGGTAGCTCTACCTCGCCAATTGAACACTGAGATTATTTCATACTTTCTTTATTAGTGATTTTTTGGCAATTATCCTTCTATTTCTAAACCCTTAATTTGCCTGATTACCATAAATTTCCCATAGTACCTTCCATAAAACCCAGGATAAGCAGAAGCACCAGCATGTGTAAATTAGGGAAGAGAAATAGAACTGGAATCATATCACATAATCATATCCTCCTCCCTACAGAGAGCCAAAAGGAAAATTAATCTTTTGTTGTGTGCATCTGGGAATTTTAATCATATGGTAAAAATAAAAAACATTTTTACATAAGTCCATCTCTTAATTGATTAAGTAATACAGCAATACCATATTGCATAGGGAAACACTGTGTTTAAAAACAAAAGCCAAAGTTAACAGTATTTAAAATGGCAGTTTCCAAACACTACCAAAATCCTCTAATTCACTATGATCTTTCTCTACAGAGGGTTTTTTCCACTAAATATATTAGGTCTTTTGCAGTTCTTCCTCCCTTTCTCTAACCCTCTCCTCTCCCAAATGGGAGTGGAGAGATATGAATATTGAGCAGAAAAAGAATAACTGTCTTCATGCAGAGATGTGCTCTTATCAGAGCTGACATAAAGAAATGAACTGTCATTTTCATGCTAAAAAGAAGTAGGAAGTATAGGCACACAATTCTTGGGAGGTTCCTGCCTCAAATTTGCAAAAATTATTCAGCTGCCCATATCATAACATTGAGAATGACTGAATTTAATTGTCAGGAAAGTTTGCCTTTTTTCTTCCCCCTTTAGCCCTTCCTTCCTAGTAACCATGAATCTACCATTATCATGACTTGCACGTAAGTCTGAAGATGAATTAAAAAGCATGGCGTGATTTCCAAGCACATCCATTCCACCAAAACACATATTTCAGATTTAGGGTTCTGCCTGGGAGAGAAATAGGTATCTATCAATGGCTGTGAATTTGACAAGAGTAGCTGACTAAAGACTCAGGTGAAGAAGTGCAGAGAAGTATCTTGTGGATCACAGTGATTAATTTCTCTGTGTTTATAGACTTCCAATACATTAAAATTATTTGCTTCCCTGTACGTGCAAGTAAAGACTGCTCACTATTTGCCTTTGTGAGAAAGGGCTCAAATAAGAAAAAAAAAAAAAGAAGCAGCCAGACTGGTACTAATTCAGAAATACTGGACAAGTAAATGGGCCTCCTTTTTAACCAAGTAATACTTCCATGTGAGGATATATGTTGGTGCAGTTTGCCCTTTGCAAGTGCTATATTTTTCTTTACATGCAATTATCCTCTTCCACACACACTTCTGTGAGTTATGGCAAGCATAAAGCAAGCATAAAGCGTGTAGCTTGCATGACACACCACACTCCTACTGCTCTGAAACTGCAACAAACCTACAGGGCCAATTTTTAAATCTTGTGAACTCCTTGAAGTCAACTTATATCTGTTTCTTTACTATGCGCCAAAGATGCCTTGTATGACAAACAGAATATCCAAGTTTTTCTCATCCTACCAGCCAAAGTCACATAAAATTCAACAAGTTAAAATGAGAAATCAACTGCTTTTTTAGCAGTCCAGGTCAGTTATGACTTGGATAAATAAGCAAGAAATCTTGTCCTCTCTCCTGTAAAACCATTCAACCAGAAATGAGGTATTTACAAGTCAGATGGGTCGAATCCTATGTCCTCTCCAGCAAAAAGCTATTACTCTAAATCATCTTTTGGTTCTAAATAAAACATAATGTATATTTAAAAATACAAATCTATAAAATTTCTTTTATCAATGTACCAGTGGTAAACATGCCATCTGTAGTGTCTTAGAGTAAATTTTATATTATTCAACATGATGAAAAGCAAAATAAATTGCAGATTGATTTCCTACAGGGTTCATGATGGTTTGCTGTCATGGTTTTCCTTTTGAAATGCAGTTGTGACTAAAAACATGCTTCATTCAATTACACATCACAGTTTTCTCGAAACCATGAGATACTTCCTTGTTGTACAGAACGTGAGAGCTGAACTGTGCCCCTTTCTTTGCAGTTGATTCAGAGTGTATTTCCCAACATCTAAAGTTGGAAGTAAAAGCACTACGATACATGTGCTTAAAGAACAGAATGAATGCTAAATTGCTAGGACTCAGCCTAAATCAAATTGTTCATTATATTTTGTTTGGTCCTCAGAACTGGGGAGGAAATAGCACACGTTAATCTATTAATTTTTATGAAATATTGTGCCTGAGGAAATCTTTTGAAAACACATGAAGTATTCAAATATTTGCTGCGGGAAGACGTGGCAGACACCATAGAGGTGCTTGCCACAAGAGATGTATGAATCTTTAATTTGTCCCTCAGTGGCTGGATTTCTGTGGAGGAGATCCAGAGAAAATCCCCAAACTAATTAAGCAGACATCCAACATTATTAAGCTTTGTCTTGTGAGGCACAGAGAAGAACTGATCTTAGCGCTGCACAGCAGCTGGGAGAGAGAGCAGCGCTGCCTCAACCCCTCCCCTGCTCGGCAGTGTCTGACAGGCTCTGGGGCTGTCTAGTGGCTTAAATGGGTCACTTGGGCACCCTTGAGAGAATTACCCCTCGCAGATAAATATTCTGGAGGGATAAGATTCTCACAGTGTGCTCTGGTATGTTCTGTCAGGGTTGAATCTTGTCCATATTACAAAATCACTTTCATAACTACTGTCATGCTGACAGCCTGAGGAAAGACAAGGAACTAGAAAAAAATGAGGTGGAATTGTCTTGCGGTGATTCCTGTAGGTCATGATGGAAGTGGCAGGGGAAAATTTGCTTTCTACCTAACCTGTTCACATGTAGATTTATCAATTCATTCTCCACAGCCAATGCATTTTAATTAAGGAAGTTATGGAGGGGGGGAAACACAAACAAACTGGGAATAGAGAAAGGAAGCAACATGTTTTTCTCTGGTATGGAGAAAGGGCAAAATTTACCTACACAGAGGTTCTGTAGCTGAACAGAAACGTGTGAAAATTGGCAAAGAAACGTCATTTTCTGGTGGAACAGGCCAGTAACATTCATTGTTTGTTTAGAGTCTAGTTTCAATTTGTATAAAACTCTCTTTAATAAAACTGTCTTATTAAGATAACCCAGTAAAAGTCAAAAATTTTAAATTAATGGAAATAATTTGATTACATTTTGTTAGCTCTTTCCATTAACAATATTGACTTTTAATGACTTTGTTAATTAGACATTAACAGAAACATAGAACAATTAGCAACAGAGTGACCAGTTTAAGCTCAGAAGGCTTATGGACCTGACAGCTAAGAGTAAAACCAGTGCCCTGAGGTACCTTCTCAGGCTGTGTTGGGAAAACACACTTCATGATGTTTGTGGAGAGGAAGTTTAAAAAATTACCTTGTGGGTTGCTTTCCCATCTTTATCTAAACTTGAATGTGCAAATTCATCTCTCTTTTGTGTTGGATTAGCAATTGCACAAACAGAGCCGTTACATAAACTCATCCTATGCGGTTTTTTAAATTGAATTTTGATGAAAACTGAAAATCACAACTGGTTTGTTAACTGTTCCCTGTCAGCATCAGAGACTTTTCCAATTTCAGCAGAAGGTACTGTGCTTCCCTCAGCAATATGGCCAGTGGTGTGGAACTTCCCTCAGAAATGCTCTTGGAAGTTCATATAACAATGTGAGTACTGCTTTAGATAAAGAGCAGCAACCCATCTGCCCACCTTTCCAGTTGGTCTCTTTCATGTTCTCCATATCTTGCCCAATGCAGTATTGCAAATAAATGAAATTTTCCTGCTGTTGCTGCAGCTGCAGTTTCTTCCAAGGAACCTTGTCTTCAGCACCCAACCAACAAATTCAGGTTAGCAAAGTCTATTATAAAAAACCTTTCAGCCACCCAAGACATGCATGAACTACATCAGAAACACAGCTTTTAGGACATAGGGCACTGTGACATTTGCTTCACCAACATGTTAAGTGCTTTTCCTTTTAATATAGGATACAGATATTTGAAGCTCACTTATGCATCGGCATAAATCTGAAGTAGCAGGCAGCTATTCCTCACCTTAATGTGCAAATGAAGCCTAACAGACTTCTCTTTAATTACTGATGTTCTTCAGGTCAAGAAGCACCTAAAAAACTGTATCTGAGTTTGGCCTGCAGGAATTCTGGTAGGTGTCTCACAGTTTAATCTGTTTTGGGCATAACTACTCCTAAATGCATTAACAATTTCTTTGTTCCATACACGTTCTGTCAAATCTCACTTTTAAAGTTATGAGAATTATGTGCTTCTTTCTACAAAGCCCAACTCTTTTGAATTAAGTTGTGAAATTGTCCAGAATATTGTTTTTGAGCTTGATCAAGTAGTTTTTCATTGTTTTCATCAACTTCTGCAATCTTTTTTGTTTGGCATCATAAGGCAATTTTTATAGCTTTCAGGACCATCTTTTTACTTATTTTTAAATCCTTCTCCTGTTTTTAAAAAAAATGTATGAATCTGAAGTTTTGATCACAACCGAGGGGCTGAGTCACCAATGCCATATGACACCAATCTTTTCCAAATTATTGTCATGTTTTGCTTTTCTTTTTCCATATAAACCAGAATGTCACTCAGAGGAATATGCTAAGTCCTTCTGTAGAGTAATACACCCTGCCTACTACTTTTTGACACCTGCACAAGCAGATCATGTGTCTGGTTGTTCCTATGAGTATCCAGGCTGATAGGTTTTCACAGTGAAGGGAAAGGGACCTGTTCTTTACTTTATGTTCATGTTGTTTGAGTGAAAGTACCATGAATGAAATATATCTGATTGATAAGGATATTACTAATTTTTTTTTAATTAAAGATCATGAGGGAAGGAGATTCAAAAACTTAGTCACCATCCAAGATTTTATTGAGTCTTAAGTGCTCCAGAAAAACAAGACACTTTGTACTGTTGTTTTCTGCCTCCCAATGTGTTAACTTGAGTTAATTTTATTTGCTCTTGAGTAGATTTTCCACAGCTGTCTCTTTTTACACTTGATCTTCCTGTTTGATACAGTCCCATCACAGGCAGTCCCAGCACACATGCTGCCCAGCTGCTGTGTGTGTCCTTCAGCCCTCTTTAATTGGTGCACAGTTTGCACTCTTTACAGGGATTCTACAAGGACAAAATTTGTGCAGGCAAAATGCCAGAGCAATCTTCACTGGAAAGCCAGATGTTCCATTTCATCAGTGGGATGGCTGGCATGGTCCTACCAAGGGAGAACAGGAGAGATCTGTGCCTCTTTCTTAAATCAGACACTGAGTTAGTTCACCACCAAGTTAACTGCCTCATTTTCGAAGTGAATTGGTTTTTTCACCATTCATTTGGAAATAATTAGAAAGCAAAACAAGCAAAGCACATCAAAACAATTGCAACCCTGAGTAAAAAAAAAAACAAAAATCCACTGAGGCTTTGAACACCTTATAAATTGCTTTTCAGTTGAGACATTCTTGAAAGACACATAGAGCAAAATGTTGTCATCTGAATTTTTAAAAAAATTTTCCATTTGTTTGGCTATTAAAGTTCCTTTGTGAAATGTATGTTTACTTAAAGTATCTCCAGCTACCCATTTACAATGCATTTGTTAAATTAGTTAAGAGACTTTAATTGGGCATTGGGGATTTGTTGTGCTATTCCCAAATCTGTTTACTAAAAATACATGAGAACAGTGAGCAATTTATTTATAACCTTGTTATGTTAGGCCATTACCAACATCAGATTTTTTTCTTAACAAATTTTTAATTTGCATTGACAGAATTCAAGTCATGTTTGCTTTTTTTTTTTTTTTCTGTTTTTAATAGAGCAGCCTGAAAACTGTTTCTAGTTAAATAGGGTGGAACCACACATTTTATTTGGAACAGTGTTCATAACATTTGGAACAACGTTCATATATGCGGATCCCCCCAAAAAAGCAACAATATTGAATCAGCATAAGAGAATGCTGTCTTCCTTTTGCATCCCATTAAGGTCAATAGTTTGAGCAGTCAGCTATATTGGAAGTCAAAAATGCACTGTACTTCATTGGCATTATCATCAAATAGACGCTTCCTTATTTTGATCCGGTCCTGGCCGTTTCACTCCAATTAAAACACAGCACACCAATAAAACTCCTGTCACAAGGCTTCGATTCCAGAGCCCCTCTGACATGAGGGTGGCTGCACACCTCTTCAGACAGGCCATTCTCAGCCAGGATCGAGTTATTTCTGAAGCTGTCTTGCTGCTAGAGCAAGTGTCCAGGCAGATCTCCAGGCTCACCCAGAGCCTGAGGAAACTCACAGGACTGCCACGCCAAGGAAAGTGGTTCATTCCAGGGAAACAGCATGTTATTAAATGTTTCAACTTTCCAGAACTAATTTTTTCTGTCTCGTTAAATGCTGTTGCCTTAACACAATTTCCACTGCAGCTGACACTGATCTGCTGTGATGGGATGAGTGAGTAAGTTAACAGCTGTAAATGTTAACAAGTAATTTATTTAAGCTGTCGTAGAAGTGAGACTGCTTTTATAGTAGGGGAAACCAACACCATCCTTTCTATGCCAAATATTTTTGCTGAACATAATGTTGTTTGAAGCTTGAGTTGTTTTCCATAGCCTAAAGAACAGTGTTCTGTTGTTATTAAAAAAAAAAAAAAATTGCAGTCACTTTTCAAAGGACTGTGTAGCCCTGGTACATGAGGCTAGTCCTGAACTGGTGTGAATTAGCATAAATGTCCATTTCCATGGAACTATTCCACTTTACACTGGCTGAATTCCCAGACAAATATGTATTGTTTAGTGAGAAAGAAAATCTTAGGGAAACAAAATACTTCAGCAGAGGATGTAAAAGAGAGGAAGTATGATCATCATAGACACATTCCTGTCATCCTCCAAAATGCATGCAAGGTAATGTTTTTTTCCTCTTTTCCTGCAAATTATTCTAATCTACAAAAATTATTATATGCTACAGAAGTTCTCCAGATTGTGCATCACTTCATCTAATTTAAATTTGAGGGTTAATTTACCTTACTAGCTAACTTAACATCAGAAATTTCTCTTTAAACCTGGCCAGCTTTGGTTTTACTCTTTGATTAGAGCTATCCTTGCTTGTTTGTGGAATGCTAAACCTTATCCCTTATTCTGACAGCCTAAAATTGATGACAGTTTGTGTGTATAACCAAGGACTTCTTGTAAGGCCACAGATTCTTTCTGCTGAAGTAGGACCTGGTTTGATTTTTAAAACATGTTCAGAATAGTTTTACTTGGGTTAAAGCTTTTATTTTTTTAAGAGCGCTCCAAGCACATGGAAATAAAAGTGGAAAAAGCCTAATGAGTCCTTTTGGGGTTTATGACTGCAATCAAAAGCTTAGAAAGAGTAGAGGTAATAAACCAATTGATAGTACTGTACATCCTGGCATAAGCAGCACAGGGGAGGGTATTTGCCTGACTTTGATGGACACTTACTGCTAAATCTCGTCTTCAAGAGCTAGAAATAAAAGTTAATACACTTATATGATTTTTCACAAAAGACCATATATATTCAAAAATGTATAACAGCAGTGGGAAAACGTGGAGACAGTTTTAAATAGTGAAAATGTTGTCTAAATTGCTGAGTTGATTTTTATGTTGTTTGCTTACATGTTATTTCACATAGCTTAAAGCAAATGCAGTTTTAAATCCTCTGTAAGATGAATGGTGGTTAGAAATTTTGAAAAAAATAAAATAAAGGCAAGCAAAAATGACAAACATTTCACAGAACTTATCAGGAAGTGTCAAGAGCAGCCTTCTTGGTGAACAAAGAGTTTAGCAGCCAGCAGCTAATATTCTCACAATGCCATCTTGACAAATTTAGCACTTCAAATCCTGAGAGCCCAGATTTATACCCATCTGGCAATAGTGAGAGACAAACACTCATCTCTCAGATGTGCTGCAGAGCTCACATTCCCGTGCAGAGAGCTACAGCCATCCTGTTTTGATCTCGAGCTATCTCCGTGCCTCACGCATTTCCTGATTTCCTTGTCCTGAGCGTTGTGCTCTGCCTCAACAGGGGAGACACATCCAGCCATGTGAATCTGCGGGAGAGCACTCACAGAAAGGCCACAGGCAAAGAGGGGAAGAAAGCTTATGCCAATAATATCGAAAGATGTCCCCCAAGGACATGAAAATTGTGTTTGCTTTTGTGGCAGGAGTGAACAAATGCAGCTTTACAGCAGAGATGAGGGACACCTGTAGGCTGGCTAACACTGAACTTCGAGGGATGAATCTCGTGTTACATTTGAGTTTCTTGCACAGGATGGAGCAAAATGTCTCTTTTCTAATGCAATCAATGTCGGTTACCATCTGTCCCAGGTGCACAATTTCATTTTTATACTAAATGCAATGGCAGAAGATCAAAAAAAGGATGGTACCTGATTTGCTCATTTCCTTCCCATAGTAGGAAAGCAGGGCAGCAGAACAACACTCCCTGAGCAGGTGACCAAAACTGATCTTAGCAGGAGTTCGGAGGGTACCAGAATTCCCATGTTATTTATCCAAGAAATAGGAATCATTCCTTCCACATAGATTTAGGGGTTTACTGATTAGTTCCCTGACTTGAGGGTGTATTTCTTTAACTCTTTCAAAGTGTCTAAAATGAATGGTCTATTTTCATGTAAGAAAATTACTCCTTACATTTCTCATGTTGTTCACAAGGGATCTGTGCCGTTTAAGAGCCATTTTTATCACAACAAGAAAGCCCTGTAGTGAAAAAAAAAGTATCATCATCCATGGAATTAATTTCTTCAAATGAAAATGCTGCTTTTTCAATGCAATTAGAACTCAGGTTCATCTCAGGCTTTCAGGAAGTGTTCCTGAAAAGGAAAAAGAACTACAAGCAGCTCATTGACGAGACTGCACAAAGAGCCACAAGGACCAGTTAAATGGTCAAGTTACCTTCTGCAAAGGTTGGTCTAAACTTTTGGCCCTGAAATGGCAGGGATGAGGAAGGAAATACTTTCAGGGAAAAAAAAAAAAAAAAAAAGAGGGCAGAAAGAAAGATTGAGGCAGACAGAGACTATACAAGAGAGGGAATACAGTACAGATGTCTAACTTAACAAAAATGGTCTATGTATTATTCAGGAAAGAAGTGAACAGAACAGCCAATAATTATTACCCAGAAAGAAGATAAAAATGTGATAATAACAACAATGAGCATGTTATAGTCTCAATGTTGATTTTGGCAGCTTTCAAAATATAAATTGCATTGTTTCAAGGGGCATCCTTTCCCAATATTCAATATCACCCTAGAACAACCCTTTTGTAATACTGCCATGTTATGAAGGGGGAATGTTTATACATTCATTTGACTTCTATTATACACACATACCTGCATTTAGAGAAGCAAGTCAGTCATGCATAAGAATCTGTAGTCAAAGACTTCAAACCATACTTATCTAAGCATGAATAGCTAGATTTCCAGAAAAACTCAGGATATAACCTCCTTCTTATTTCAACAATAACTAAATAGCAATGACATATTTAAGTTTCTTGCTTTACATAGATGACATCTGTCATTAATTTCCCCCTCAAACATACCAGCATATACCAGATATATGCCTATATATCTCTCTTTTGCACACATTCACACTTTCAAATAATGAGGTCTAATGAGCCCTTTGAGATACACAAATGATTGAAAATATAGAACACCAAATTCTCATGTTAATGACACCTCTAAAGGGAACAGCAGGAATCAGAAAATAAAACTAGACCAAATGCTCAACCTAACAACTCCCCGGTGTGGTATGGCACTTTAGGAGAGTATAATAATGAGATCAAATACAAATTGCAATATGAAAAGTGAAATTTCAATACTCAATATGAATAATACAAAATCACATTAGTAAAATGACATCTTCTATTAGTAGAATATCCTACAGTATATGAATCCACCTACTCTATGCAACATACCCAGGCTCTTTTATTGCCAAATTTATCTTATGGTAAAATAGCTATTTTCATATGAACTAGAAGACTTCAGAGGCAGCAAAAAGCCATATTAGCAGAATGCCTAACCTCCACCTTCATTCCTTTACTTCATAGCTGGCTGCAGAGTGTGGCTGCACAGACATTCTCCACACAGAGCCTGAGTGGCGCTCAGACCCCCCTGGACCACGTTTGAGTAGCACCAATACAGGGCAGAAGCAGCACAAGGAAACTCAACCATCATCTCATTGCAGCTGACAGCAACACTCTACTGGGAAAGCAAACATGCACAGGCTACAGCTGCTGATGAACATAAATCCTTCACGTAAAGAAGGCTGCACAAAGGTAATTCTTATGGTATGCAAAATTACACTTTTCAAAGAGAAACTGTGTTGTTCTTTTATTTGATATGCAGTCCTCTGAAATTCCCTAAAACCATGATGTAAGGAAAAAATATAATAATTCCATTTCCTTCAGATAAACCAGGAAGTAAAGCTAAAGGTTCAGCATGTATTTTTTGCTTCTGAAATGAAGGCCAAAGAACATTGCAGTAGCACATGTTAAATCTGCAACAACACTAGATAGGATGGGGTGTCCTTGGCCTTTATGGATACCAGGGATGTAAAGTCTCCTCCTGCTTCTGTCTAGAGACATTCCATGCAGCACAGTGCTGGCAGGCTTTGGCTGCACTATTTGCTCTCATTTGTACTTCTGTGTTGGATTCAGCACAGTAGGGAACATTCCTGAGCTATTCATTTTCTCCAGCCATGCTGTTCAGTTCCTCTCACCCCTGGGGACTGAAAGGAAATCTTTGACAGGTAGACAGCTCCCTGGGTAGAAAAAAAAAATTCCTAATGTCAGCCAGAAATCAGTAGTTGACCAACTGCTGTAAACACAGTGAAGGAAGAGAAGCAATAAAAGAAATATATTTGAGATGAATTTGCATCCAGGGACAGTATATGAGATAAGTGGCTGCCTACCAACACACCTGAGCATGCAATGGGGACTGAGAGGTTGCCATGGTGGTATCAGTATCTTAGGTGGGATTTCCTGCTGAGATGGTCAAAGCTGTACACGGAGCTTTAATTGCCATTAGCTGGAGTAATTTATTCTAGTCAAATAAAAATATCACTGATGAAAACTGCTATTGCTGCCATGCTGATTGTTGGCAGTGCTGACACAGGCCAACACCAGCTTTAATGAAGTTGTTTGGTTGTTTCTCAAAGAAATGTTGCTCAAAATGATGCATCATTAGGAAGCTACCAAACACCATGAACAAGAATCTTTTCTGGCATAAAAATATTCACCCTCCTAAAGAAGGCAGCAGCAGATCAAGTTCCAAATATTTACTTTGGCCAAATGATTACATTCAAACAGCAACACAGAAGACATCTTAATCATCATTCAAATCTTTGCAGATATTCCATAATGCAGTGCTCCAGCAATAAATTCCATGTGGATGTGAAAATAAAAAATATATAGCTGGGCATAAAATTTTGGATTGTCTCTCCACCACAAATGAGCTTCACAATTTTTAATAACAAGGGTTTTTAGGGAAAAGAAGAAAAAAAGAAAAAAAAGAGAGAGAGAAACTATTGTATAGGCTATCTAGTTCAGTACAGATAACAAATAGGTAAAATTTCCTATGTAAGAATTTATTATAAGGAATTGAACAGTAAATCTGGAGGCCTTGAACTTGCAGGCATTCCAGTAATTTCAAGTTTTGCATTTGAGAAACAACACTGCCTTCATTATTTTCTGCTTCAGTGATTCTGAGGAGGAAGAATTTAGGTCAGCAGTGAGTCTGAGTTACTGCTGATAACTCAACAAATAAAATTCTTCCCTATACTTCATTATGTATGAATATAAGTGAGCATAGGGCAAGGAAATTACCTATCTTTTAAGACAGGTAACAGATAAGAATCTGTTAGCCACTGCATTTGTATTTTGAAATTACTTTTGAAGGAACAGTAATGGACTTTCCACACTGAGTTGAGACATGTAAGACAACGTGAGACCTGGCCTGTTTGCCTCTCTTGGTTCATGGCATGTGAACCTCATACTCAGATAAATTAACAGGTATATTTGGGAGCTGGTATAAAAATTAACTAAATGATGATAAGAAATTGCTTTAACTCTGCTAAATATAGCAGTGATTTAGAAGTACAAGAGGAATAATTTATTTTCCTGTGGTGGTGAGAAGAAAAGTTTAGGGTTTTTTTAACTTTTTGTTGCTTTTCTCCCATAAGTTCAGTACACTTATATATGAGGCTGGTTTTGCAATACCTTAAAAATAAAAGTCTATAAAACATTGTTGAATTTAAATAATACTGCTGTAATTGTGCCGTCTCAGAACAGCTGTAGGTGGAGGTAAAAGTCTCTTCTCACTCCTCAATCCTCTGGTCTAAGAAAATAGTTTGTTGTCCTCCAGGGAACACCAATAAATGTGAATTAACACATGTTCAAAAACATTACTTTAGTCCATCCTTAGTCCTGATGGCACCGGCCAACTTTTCCATTGTGCACAGACCAGTGAAACCATCAGGATTCAGGCATACTCTTCTGCTCTGCATGTCATTTAACATGAGTGATCATAAAAATTAAGGACTCAACCATGTAGAAATCAGGCCTCACACTGCAGTAAATTGCCTGGTAAATTTTATTGGCATTTATACTTCCAGTTCTTTATTTTACTGTCTCTCACTACATTTTTTCTCTTATATATAAAACATAATACAGAGACTTTTTTTTAACTGAGTTTACCTAAGTGCTCTTTCTTGACTGTAAAGGAGGAAAACTGAAAACTGTAAGAAAAAGCCAGTACTTCAAGTACTTGTTCCTTTAAAAACATCCAAGGTATTCAATATGTTAATTAAATTTTAATTAGTCATTTCCTTTGTGCTAAGAAAATGCCTAGTTTATTGCTAGAACAAGCAACTTAGGACAGCATGACACTATCTTTAGAAAGCAGGCTACTAGTTCTTCTTTACAGGAGAAAATAAGCCACTCTCACATTAGGGGAGGAAAGTTATGCTGAAGTGTTTAGAACTGCTGCATGTACCTTGAACTAGCACAGAGCAAATAAAGGCTTTGATGTTTTAATGTGTGTTCCTGCTACTCGGCGTTCTGTATTGCCAGACAAAACAAACACTCAGGAGAATCTCTGCACTTTAGTCAAGGTGAAATCCCAGCCCCACCAAATCAACAGGTTCAGCTGAGCTTGTTGTGGTCAGGATTACACCCAAGTCATTTGCCCAATCTTTCCTCTTAACTCTTCATGTTTACAGTCTTTTGAAATCAGTGTAAGGGACCTCAACAGAAACTGCGTTTTGGCTGTCACAGTCACAAAGTCTGAAAACGAACAGAGGCAATCCTCGTCCCCTTCCCTGAGCTTGTCACGTCCAGCTATAAAAGTTTTCTGTCTGACCCTCTGTTTCTCCTGAACGTGTGCACTGGAGCTCACACTTCACCTTTTAGAGCACATTCCTCACCCAGTTAGGACTACATCAGTCCTCGTGCTAAGATTCCCCTGAAACAGCTCCCCTCTGTAACGTACAGACACCACACACGTGTCCCTGCACTGTGATTTTAGCAGGCTGTGCAAAGCCCTTCAGGCATTTTCCATGAGGCAAAATGCAGACACGTGCTGGCTCAGCCAAGGCAACCCTGAGGTCTGAGATGCTTGCAGAAAGCTCTGGGAACTCAGATTCAGCTCTGCAGTAACAAGGCTGAGTAGGACACAGCCATAGCAGGCAGCATCTGCCATAAGGAGTCATTTCCCTTCCCTCTGACAATGTTACTGACCTGCTGCTCTTCTTCCCACTACATCTGGAAAGAATGTGGCTGTGCACAGCTCTCCCAAGCCTGTATGAAGTTAGCAAGCTTCAACCCTATCTGCATCTTATTCCATTTTCTAGTCAGCTTCCTGCTTTTAGACAAGATTTGCTTTAAAATGTGTCTGAATTTTCCATTGTACTAGATTTATATTAAAATGCCTGCTGCTGGCAAAATCACTCTTAATTCAGACATGATAGTGTCAGTTTCCATATTTGCAGTGAATAACGGGTTTTATAAAACCAGCTAAGGCTGAGGTAAAGCCTCCATTCAGCACAAAGATCATTCTTACTTCACTTGTGATGTCTGTCCATCTTCACAGCAGAGAGATGTCAGTTCTTTCCGTTTTCTTTTAGGTGAAGCCACATTGCCACTCATATTCTGTTAAACATTTGAGGTGCTTAATCATATTTGATTTAAAATTAAGGGCTTTGAAAAGTTTACTTTGGAATTTCCATTCACCAGAAGAAGAAAATCGCATAATTCTCCATTTGCAGTGTATAGGAAAATAATTACTTCTACAGAAGCAAGGTTCCTGTCTCAATCCTTGCATCCTCATCACATTAAATAAAAATAAATTTGTGCTTTATGGTAATATTGCAAGAAAATCAGATAGAAAGCCAGACACCACAGCTCTCTCCCAGCTAAGACACAATATTAGAATGAGATTAATTTGCCAAAAAAAAGTGTGAAATCATTTGAATATAGAAAAATAATAGTACAAGTTTTCAAACTTGGACTAACTGAACATATTTTGTTATAATATCTTAAAGGGACATGGCCAAGTGAAAAGGCTCATTTCTAGCTTTGTAAAATGAAATAATTCAGTGAACCACTGGAAAGAATTGATTTTTGTGTATTTTGTTGCAGAAGTATAGTCAAAGCTAAAAGATTAAGAAGACCTATTATTTCAAACACATAGAAATATTTTCACAACATTTGGTTGAAGAAAATTTTTATCAGCTCATGGAGTAGCATTTTTGATGTTTCTCATATCAACAATTTTGCAATCTGCTAAATTTTAGCGTAAGTCTACCCTCTTTCATCCAATCATTTTCAGTCTTTACAAAACGAAATCCTGAGAATTTTGTTACTGACTTCAAATTATCTATGTTTTCCTCCTTAAGGTTTGGCTAATTTAATTTTTTTTTTCATGTATAGCTATTGTGCAACCCCATTAAAAAACATTACAGAGCTTCCCAGATCTGGGACCATTTATGCAACTAAATAACTAGTGCTGTCAATAGCTTCTTCCCACCGTTGTCTGCAGAGCTGTGCAGTCAAAATGTACATATCCATTCCCATTTTCAGCCCATTCTCCCCCTTACTTGCAGATATATAAATAGTCAACCTCTCTCTTACCGACATCAGGATTCATCTCTCCCCTGTGGTTATAAAACTTGTGACATATCTCGGACACACAGAACCATGCAGAAGGTGCCTTGGTTCACATGTTCACATCTGGAAATATGCCTGGAATTAGCAGCTTCGAATGGTGCTTTGAGGTTCTTGTCTGAAAAGTTTGACTGAAGTACAAAGTGCCCTCACAGTATCTATTATTTTTCCATGAACAAAATTCAAATCAACAGAACAAGAACAGGTACAACAAATTATCTAAAGAGAAGGCAGAGGAGGGACAGGGATTCTTCTTCCTAAAATACTGTTATTCTTTCTGGCTCACACTGCACACCTGACCAAATATTGTTAAATCTGTTCTTCCACTCTATCATCACTTTGAGAAAGGAGTGAATAACTGAAAAAATCCTAACCTGGTCTCTAAACCTCTAATCTATGGACAGATGCAGAATATTTATTTCTGATTCCTTCTAGGACCAGCTGCATTTCGCATCTTCCTGACACCTTTACTCACTGCTGTCCTCCATTCTGTACATCACTGAGGAAGTATCTTTTAAAAAGAGAAGAACAGGAGAAAGCTGGGAAAGCAGAAGCAATCAGTCAAATCTGTCTGGGGCCTCCTACAATGTAAAAACAATCATTGTTCAACTTACCACAGCAAAAAACTGATGCATGTTTATCGAGGTTCTGCCTCTCTGATGCCTTGCTTGAGTGTTGCTTTAAAGCATTTTCACAGTTGGCTGATCATTTTCATCATTCACTTCAAATGTGCACTGATGTGTCATTAATTAATATTAATCACAAGTTGTCGTATAAGTGCAAAGACCATGGGGGCCTATAGATGCTTCATTAAGCTAATACAGCTTAAGAAATTAACTGGACTTCCAAACACGTTGGCTATTGATACCAGTAAGAGTAAGTACTTAACACTCAACTAACTTAGTGCCAAGTATACTATAAAGATGGAGTACAATGCAAAATCTTTCACATTCCTAACAAAAAATTTTAATGTACCTGTTAGTGCTGAATCTTCCTGTAAGTGTTTAAATTTCTAGTTATAGAAAGACACATAGAGTTGTTCCTCCCTGGAATCCACCCTAAATGTGTTAAACTCAAAGGTTGCTGCATCTCTGTTTCAGGAACACAGAGATTATAATCCTAAAATACATAGCTTTTGTATTTTTCATTTAATTGCAAAATGTTCTGGAGAATACCTTTGAATGGGATTTAGATCTCATGTTGGCTATGGTGTAAAATAGAAGTTGTCTGGTGCCATGAAGGCCTAGAATTAGCCTTGATTTCTGTTGCTAGAGTAGATGGTTAAATGTAAACAGAGGCATATGGTTTGAATCTGCATATCTGAGTTTGCAAAGGAGAACAGCACACATAAAAAGTTAGATTTCATATGTGATTTCCTATGTATATTTTACTTGGAAACTTCATTTTGTCAGGGACCTCAGCATACAGAGATGGCAATATAGGATTCAGTTCTGGAAGGGGTCCCCTAACATATCAAGTCATTCTCAACTATTATAATTAACCATGATCATAAACCAATCAAGCTTAAAACCTTAGTTTTATTACAAAGCTTTATTAGAAAGCTGTTCTCACATCTGATCCCGCTGAAGATTAGAATCATTCCTTTAATGTATTCCAAAATGAATTCATGGCCATTTGCTCCTGTATAGTCAGTCTTTGGCTAAGGCATCAATTCTGTTTCCCAGGTGTTTATCCACTGATGTAGTTAGAAACAATTCTCCAGTCAGTTCTCACTTGCCTGTATTTTAAAAATGTGTGTATTTTAGTCCTTCTTATCCTGATCATAGGAAAGGACAAAAATTAAAAATAGATTAATTAAAAGGAAAATTTCAGTGGGTTTGCTTTTTCTTTTAATTGAAACAGCTCAGGTATCAGTTAATGCTAAACTTTCTGTTTGCTCAGACTAGATCAGCCCTTCCTGAGCAAACTGTGTTTCCCATTGTGTTGACCTTTTCAGATGAGACGACTGACTGAACAGCTGATACAGCCACGTCATGGTCTTTGGGTGCGCAGGGAAAGCAAAATCAAAGATATAGGAAGGAACTGATGATACTGATGAAGAAGCCACACTTCTGTCCAAACTGGATATCCTATGAAGCTGTGAATTTTATAACTCAAACTAGAGTCTCGGATTAGCATCACAGTCAGTACATAACTCTAACACAATGCATAGATACACTGGATTTTTTCTTCTACACTGGACAACGGGCAGCACTAAAATTATAGCACCATGCCACTTCTGAGGGAAGTGGCCAGGCTAAAAGCTCCTGAAAGTTGTGTTGCTAACAGCATCAGAGGAACCTAGGTCAAGAGATACTATGAAGGCATCATTTTTCCAGGAACTGACAAGATTTGCTGGCTGGGTAAATCAAACCATGTTCCACAATGGCAGATGGAAAGGAAATTACTCTTGCACACTCTCAATTACTCTTGAGAAACTTTCTTTAGCCAGCTCTATCTTTTGCCAAAGTCTGGCAAGTTCAGCTGGATGGCAGCTGCAGGCTGACTGCCCAGGTCCTGTTTAGCAAGGCAACAAAGGCCTTTTTCATGATTTAATCAGCACTCGAATGTCACTCAGCTTCAGAATGCAGAGTATTCATAAGAACTCGGTCCTGCTGTGTTAATCAGAGAATCTCGTTGTTGAATTAACATGCATTGTCTGAGCAAGTACTTTCTGCCAGTGACTTTTTGACTTTTCCAAGATAAGCAGTTCAGTAAACTGTAACAGAAGTGCCGCAGATATCTATAAGATTGTATATGCAGAATGGTGTGATAATAGATATGAAATAAACAGTCACTACAGTCGATCTCCCAGAAGGATGCAGCACCACAGACACTTTCAACAGGAACATAAAAAGTCAGTCAGCCAAGCTGAAAATTGACTACAAGCAAGTACTGACTTCAGTGTCACGGAAAACAGAGATAGCAAGCCACAGTGATGCTTTAAAACCCAGAATTAAAATGCCATTTAAAGCTATGAATTGCTTTGGTTCTTTACATAAATTGAGAGACTAATCAAATGATGGCACCTAATTAAATATTTGGAATATAGGAATGCACTTCAGCTCTTTTCATTTTCTGTTATTTTTCACATTTCTAGGAGTAAAGATACTTTGGGGGGAAGGAGGAGAAGGATTTTGCCACAAACCCAGTCAGGATCCTTCAGGCACATATTAACTCTCTTCACATTTTCTTGAGATGTGGTCAACAAAGAGGGCAGTAAATGGCATTTTAGTCTTGCTAACTTTGTCAGTTTAAACTTAGAGATTTTAGCTCTGACCTAATGACGCTTAGGAAGATAAGGGCTGACATTTATGGGACTTCTATTATTCCAGAGAAAACGGATTGGTGCAAGAGGAACCTCATGGAGCACAAATGCCAAGTGAACATGTGAAATACCAGGTTTTAAAGTGGAGTTTGCACAGCTGCCATGCTGGTTTGACTTCAGGCACAGCTCTGAATAACAGAAAAACAGAACTTTGATTTGAAATTGCTTTTCTGGCCTTTGGCAGAACACACCAGTAAGGAACTTTGCCTTAACTTTGGTTCTCCCTCCTGTTTGTTCTTCTTTCTATTTTTTTTCTGTTCTCTCATTCTTCCTATGCTCTGAATATTTTATTTTTTAACAATAATTATTTAAATTACTTTGCACTTTTGAAAATATTAAAGTAAGATTCAATATCTGAGTCAGGTACAGTGATAAGGATTCCAGCTCCAACATCAAGATGAGCTGGTTATCTCGTCACTTGATTTATGATGTAGGAAGAACGGTAAAACACTTGCACCAAAATCATTGTTTATTTTTTTTTTTGTCATTGATTATAGATGCAGATCAAGAAATTAAAAGTTTTTTAACAAATACAAAACACTGCAGATTCTTAAGAGCACACAAACTATTTCTGAACTGCTATTACAAAAGTCAGAGAAAACTTGTTGATAGTTTACATATTGAGACTCTAAACATAAGACCTCCATTTTGTGCCTTAAAAAACACAACATTTTTCATATTTCTTTTGCTGTATTTTGGATGCCACTTCCTTTGGTATTGGCTTTGCTTTGGAGTGAAAATACATTTAAAAAGCAAAATGAGTCTTCCTACTATGATTAGATTCTGAGATGTATCAGTGTGAATATCTGCTCAAAAAGGAGATTTAAGGTATAAGATCCCACAGAAGGGGCCATCCTCGCAGCAAGGCTTTCCCCAATAATCTATTGCACAAGGTATAATGGTGTCTCACACTAAATTTATGTCTCAGGTTAGGCACAAATCTTGTTACCTTCTTAGCCTGACTAATATATCTTACTTCACTGAGGCTCTGTGATACTCTGAGTCTCTGAAAATTAATCCAGAAAAATGTTGCCTTCTGCATGTATACTGGACAAGAAGACTTCTCCTGAGATTCACTACTACATAAACAGAATTTGCAATGTGAAATGTAAAAACATGTGAGAAGAACACAATATAAATCCACGAGGAGATAGAAAGTGTGTGAAAGTGGTGACAAGAAAAGAAACAACACCCTGGACCTGAATGTAAGTAAATGTTTTAAGGTAAGCATGTGTTTCTCTAGAGAGCCTGGTGCTCCCATTAGCTTTTACAGATTGATTCATTTTAATCCTGTTGACACAACAGAGACTAAATCCCTCATACTTTCGTTTGAATTCACACATTTACCTCATATTTACTCATTTGAAAATGCTGATTCTAATACAAAGCCCTGGAACTGTACTTATAAGAGACTGCTTCAAAACAGACAAGAAAGAGAAAAACATTCAGATTTCAGATACATTTTAATATGTTCAGGATTTCTTTAAAGGATTATTGGCTGCTTTATTCCTAACCATGCCTGTTTGTTTGGCAAGCATGAGCAAAGACATTGTGTAGTCAATCCTGCATTTTTTACATTTGCACTTATTCATATTCTGATAAACTGGACTGGTTGCCTTTATAGCAAAATAAGACTATATTAAATAATCCCTAATGTTTTACTTCAGAGACCTAATATGTAAATAGGGTGTGAAATAAAGCTGCTTTTATTCTAAGAAATATAATGAGTCTTGGTTTTCTTGCATATCCTTAACTGAAATGAAGCTGAGACAATCAAAGTAAGAAATTTCAACTTCAGCAGGATATGTTGATGAGATCAGATTTTTCAGTGTCTTTGAACAATAACTATTTAGAATTGTATCAAGTGCAATGAACATCGGAATTAATTTCTTGTCATTCATGGTGATATCTGAATTTTTATTTCAAGTGATTTTTGACAATTCACAGACATGTTGAGCTTTAGCACACAGATCATCTCATTAACTTCAAGATGGCTGTTCATATGCTTAAGCTGTCACACACTGAGTCCTTTGCTGGAAAAAATAAGATAATATTTTACTTTAAGAAAGGTCAGAAAAAAACACTTCTCAAAACTTCAAATTCAAAAAGTACAAAAGATTCTTAAAGCAAAATTTAAAATATATGGTATAGAAGCTTAATCCAAAATTTACTGATGCAATTCAGAAATATTTAAATTTACTTCAATATAATATTGAATCATGCCAATATTGCTGAGCTATGTAAATAATTTCTCTACCTATTAATTGATTCATCACTTAATTACAACTTTGTTAATTCCTTTGATTTATATAGTTTTTCCTGATTTATACCAGCAGTTCAACATCCCACGTTATCACTGTTTTGGTCTGTGTGTTCCAGTTATGTGTAAGTACATGAAAAATCAACCAGAGCTTAAAACCCATAGACATCACAAAGGTTATCATAATTTTAAGGAGCAGTAGAATCCACAGATTGTGCTTTGCCTTCTCTTAAAGACAGACGGGGTTTGAGCTTTTGTGATGAAACTGTTTATCACTCTTGAATCACCTTTTCTCGCCATCCTTTGCTACAGTACCATCATCTGTGCCACTGAATTTGAGTTATTCTTCAGTTCTACTACCAACTGGATGAGATAAATGAAATCAATATTCTTCTCCTTACAGATGAAATTAATTTGGCAATTCATAACAGTTGTAGACATTCTTTTCTTTGTCCATTTCTACACTACCATCCATCAAAGTATTCTGCTTGGCATTTGAATTAACGTAACTTAATTTGTGGGCGACAACTCCTTCTGTCATAATGAAATCTTTCAGTCTTTGATTTCAAGTCTATTCCATAGTCTGGGCATTTTTACACACTACCAGTGAACTCTGTATCAGATACCAAAATAGAGAATAAAAACCATACATCCTAACAGTGTGTCACGTGTAGTTCTAATTCCTAAATGTGTTCTTTTGATAATTTTTTAAGAAAGACCATATTTAGTTAATGAGAATTTAAGTTTATTCAAAACAGTTTCATACCATTTTGTTTGTACTGAATGAAAACACCAGGGCTTTTTTTTCTGGCTGAAAAGATGCCAGCGGGAGCAAATTAATGAGCCCCAAAAAGAGAACATTTGTACAGCTGGTGTCTGAATGTTAGCAAGCTGCTTGTTTTTGATTGACGCTGTAACAGTCATGGTGGCAGAAAGTGATCAATAATACTCCCTCTGTGACAATGTAAATAGTATCATCCAAGAGTGATTGCCAAGCAAAAATATTCAGAGACTCAGCTCAGTTTGGGTAAGCCTCTTCCTTCTCTTACCCTTTGGTGTCTCCAAATTTCATTCAAAGATAGGTTGATCTGTGGCTTGTTTAGAGCATTAAGAGTTCCTCTGGTATATGGCAGGCAGGAAGCATGATAATAAATAAGAGGAGTTTCTAAAATTAACATCTTTTAAGCTTTTAAAAGATTCACTTTGGGAAAGGGGTTTTACTCCTGCTGTTTGAGTTAGATCATTCTTCCACATCAGCTTCAACTTCTTGTGTATTTAATACACAGAGCAGCTACTGTTGGTTTTCATGCTGATATATGCAGCAATGTACATAACACAGATTATTCAAAAATTTTCCTGGACATGTCTACATGATCTTAATTCAACTCCAACAGAGTCAGACTTCCTTAGAAATAAGTAAAATAGAACCCCATTTGAATAGAGAGGGCTGTGGTTTGTCACTACTGCCAAAACTGTGCGGTTTTTCTAGCCAATGCAGGAGTATTCCAGGATAGAGAGACTTCAAAAATAAAAGAAGAAAAAAGCATGAGCACATGTAAGGCAACTTGAAGAAGAGAGAGGAATACTTAGAAAGATGGATGCATCAAAAGGTCAGAAGATAAGTAAGATTATGAAGGTATGAAGGCTACAGATACAGACAATGAAGGGCTGTAAGCAATGCTTTTGTGTGTTTTTCCTGGGTAGCAGAACGCTGTGCCCAGAGCTGAAGCAGTAAGATTCAATAGTTTGGAGAAGTAGAGGTTTTTTTCATTTTTATTGTGCTTTTGGAGTATTTAATGCCTCACTAGACCTAGAAAACCCTAGGGTCCCACGCTCATTTCATTTCAATTAAGATATACAGGCTGTGCAAAATATATATCGATAGGGAGCCACATTTTCAGCAATAACTGCTTATCTGTGCACTTTTTAGCTCATTATAACAGACTCGTGGAATCCAACTTTAAATAAAGGCTGTTGGTGGACTAAATTACAACACAGTATCAAGAGACTTCATGAACTAGATATATTCCACTTTATTAAGCTTTCATTATATATACTATGAGTCAGCAAAATATTCAGGCCCTGCTAACCAGAGTCCCGGTACTTACTCTAAATCTTGAAGGCAAATATTTTTTGCCAAGGGCACCCTGTAAATGAACTGTAGGTTTTGGCCCTCTCCCTGTTAAAACAGACTTGACAGAGTGTCTGTCTCACAGACATTTTGAATCTCCTTCCAGAAAGCTGCCAAGCACCCAGGAAGACAGCAGCATCCTCGCTTCCATGCTGTAGGCATCGTCCTTCCGTGACAGTATCTTTCCACACAAACACATCAACTCCCTAAGGCTTTAATTTCAAGATGAAAAAGGATTGTTGCTTTTTTTTCTAATTTTGAATATGTGAACAAGTTATTTCTGCTGTTAAATTACTAACTCTGGTTTGAGGTGAATAAGTGGGCTTTGCCCCTAAGACCTCCCACAGCAAGAGTGATGATGTTCTGCCTCTTTCCATGTATGGCCTCACTGTCTAAGGGACTGTCACTCAACATGCAATGGCTGATCTACGTTATAAACATGCTGGTGTATGCCAAAAGGTGAAAAAATACTCCAA
The DNA here is from genome assembly GCA_013390045.1 of Picathartes gymnocephalus. Classification (NCBI taxonomy): domain Eukaryota; kingdom Metazoa; phylum Chordata; class Aves; order Passeriformes; family Picathartidae; genus Picathartes; species Picathartes gymnocephalus. The sequence goes on along the minus strand of WEKY01027122.1, from coordinate 34,793 downwards.
CTCTGATGATGCTTGTGGGAACTCAGTGCCTTTTTAGGTTTCTGCCTCTGTCAGATGCTTGAAATTAGCCCAGATTTGTGAGGTGCAGGGAGGCCTGCCAGGGAATGACAGCACATCTCCTCAGGCAAACACAAGTAGTGCCTGATGTGGGTTTTAGTCCTTTTCTCCAAGCACATCTCCTCCAGCCATGAGAAGGCCAGACATGAGCACTGCAAACTGCCCTCAGCTTGTGCAGGTCGGGGAGCTCTGATGCCCCTGTGCCACAGTGGAGTAAGCCCCTCCTTGCCTGAGGCACCAGCCCCTCAGCCAGGCGGTCAGAGCGAGTGGGGTGGAGTTCTGGAGGACAGCGTTAACCCATCAACAAGCAGAGGGTGGGCAACCCTTCTGTGGATTTTTGGGGAGCCCCTGGAGCAGCAAGGAGAGCTGGGCCCAGCCCAGAGGAACACGTGCAGTTGCTGGGCTGTGCGAGCCCCCTCACCTCAGGGTGAGGCTGTGAGGGGCCTGGAGGGAAAGGGGAGCCGAGGTTTGGGCGGGAAAAAAAGCCTGGAGAAAGGGCGTGAAAAAGGCAGCAAGATGGAAGACTGAGGGGAAACAGCATTTTCAGAGGGAGCTGCCAGTCTGGCCTGGGTTCCTGTCCCAGCTGGTTGAAGCATCTGCACCTCCAGGAGCCCAGCAGGAAAATGGAGAGCACTGGTGGCACCGGCAGGGACCTGCTGCAGCTGGTGAGTTCCCTGTGCTTTGTTCGTTTTTTTCCATGGAAATTATAACCAAAAATAAACATGATACAAATACAGCTCCAAAGGACAGCAAGGCTCCTCAGGCACTTTCAAGACTCAGCTTACTGGTTGCAAATGCACCCAAAATGGTGATGGTGAAATGCAATTTCTTTAGAGGAGAGAAAAAATGTAGGGAATGATTCAATGTTGGTGCAATTCCTACAGAGGCTGAGCAAGGGACTGTCTGATGCTGTTACTTTTTTAAGGGTTTTTTTGGAAACATAGTGGCAGAGATGACAGTGGAGATTATAATTGGCTCCAATTCCTTGAACTGTAACAACTCTAAAATTACTCTATTTTTGCCAATATTTCTATTTCTACTTGTACATATTAATGTCCTCACAATGAAGGATTGAACACATGCCCATTACAAATAATGATGGGACTTGATTCAACTTTGAAGTCAATAGAAAAACTGCAGTCAATTCCTCAGAGTACTTGATCGTATTGCAAAGCATATGGAATTTTTTTTTTTTAAATGGCACTGCTCTTAAATGTGTAGTGAAAGGTAACCTGAAACCTTCATTCTCAAGATACAGTAATTTCTTTGCTTTAACTATAAGATAAAAGAATTAAGAAGCTTACCCTGTTTTTCTAGTTTGCTTTCTGGAATCTTCAACATCTCTTTTATAACACAAGTTGGTACAAGGATGTTGATATTACAGTTAACTCTGGCATTAAAGTGATATGTGACAACATCAGAAAAATAGCACACAGGATATCAACTGGTATTTTAATATGTAAACCAAGTGTTGAACATATGTACATGCAACATTAATAAATGGGTCTTAATATGCTGTATACATTGTCTCCAGCTACCAGAGGCTTTGAGATGGTCTTTGTTCATTCTTCCTTCTTACGGAGAGAGCTGGAAGAAACCTCACTCACTGCAGTTCAGAACCCTTTATTCTCCTACAACTGATTGGTATCAGTCCACCTGAATACATCAAGCCCTAAGCTTCAGTAACTGAGAGCCTAATGTGTATAATCCTCCTTTTGGACAGCTGAGAGCAATCATCTCATTATGCCAGTGTGAGGTGTCCATGGTCTCATCTAGAGACACCTTGAGTGAAGAAAATAGTGGGCAGTTTTTCTGTGTTGATTAGTTCTTGTTTTAACCCTAAAATACAAAGAAAAGGCAGGGAGGATGAGGATCTGATTGGGTTTATGTCTCATGTTTGCATACATATCCCTAATTGTGCCTGGAAATCTGACTTATTTGCTGCAACTCACTTGCCATTTTAATGCAATTAAATTTGGCATAGAAAGTTAGGAAAAAAATAGGGGAGTTACGTGGGAAAATCAGGGAAGATAAAGTTAGTGGAAAATAAATTTAGCAGCCAAAATAACCAAATACTTAAAAACCCCCAAATATTAACCAGAATATCCAACTCAGAATCTCTGATTTTTGTCTTTACCTCTTAATTGGTAACAAAAGGGAATAAGTCCAATTGTTTCTTTTGGGAGTCACCTTTAAAGGTGATCTATAGTTTATGGTGCTACAGTAATTTCTGGAGAGATATGGGGCAAAGAGAGAGGCACTGAGCCTGTCAAGACTGTTGAAAACTTGATGATAGGGGCATCAAATTAAAGACAAGCACCTTGTATCTCAGGAAATCCTAGGGGAAAAAGAAAGCAGTGTTTTTTATCTGAAGTAGTAAAAGGTGTGGTAGTGGGTGTCATATAACTTTTTCATTATCCTGTCACACTTGGAAATTCTGCACTGCAGCACCTCAAAGTTAAGAGCAAAGCAAATTTATTGCAGTGTATCAGTCCTTGGGGTTTTTGAGGTTTGGCTAATTTTCCTATTTAGATTTCATATTTGGTATTAATCATTTCCCATCTCAATCTTGAAATGAAATTTAGCTTTGCAGGGGGCTGCAAAGCTAAATTCAGATCAAGGGAAGATGCAACTTTCCTTCTTGGTTGCAAATCTAAACTGAAGAGATCAAAATTCTCTGTTAATTTCAGTGTCACTTTTGATGAGAGGATATTCTCTATTCCCAAAGAAAAAAAAATAGGTTTTTTTATGTTGAATAGTTTCTATGGCATTTGCAGCATGACAAAAATCCTTTTGTTAATTTTTGGTGCTCCACTGAAACTGAAAAAGTAATTGCAGCTTAGGCCTGGAAGACATTTTGCCTCCCTTAGATGCATCCACACATTTCTGAGTACTTTTTAAAATCAGAGCTGCAAGAACTTCCTGTCTCATTTACATGGCTAAATCTTTGTGGTTGCATGAAATTGCTTCACTTATGCACAAATTCATGCTCAATTAATGATTGCAATGTGTAAGTTACTGCAGGCATGCAGAGAAATTTTTTTTAAAAAAAGAAAAAAACCTAACAAAAAACCCATCCAAACAAAAAAATAACCCCACAACTCAAACTAAAAGAGACCCACTGCACACACAACAAATGCCAAAAAACCCAAGCAAAACAACCCACAAAAACAGGCATCATGAGGGACATTCAGACTCCTGGTAGTGATTTTGATGGGCAGCTAGAAGCAATGCATATAGATGATTATTTCTGTAGGGTTTGTGGAGTTTGAGGGATTTTCATTAAAACAAAAAGGATTTTATTTCCTTCCTACTTAGATATTCAGTATTCAAACACGAAAAACAGATTCCTGATGCCCAAGGGAATATAATACCTGTCCAAGAAGTAATTAGATTTCTGCTTAATTTATAGTTATATTAATTATTAGGTCACTTCTCAAGTCATAAATTTTTTGGGGTCTGGACAGAACTGAATACATATCAGAAGACAATAACCTCTTCCTTTATGGGAAGAAGAGTTAATGTGAACATCTTTGGCAGTCAAAGACCAGAAATTCTATCTATCTGTCATTGTTATTCTAAATTTGCTGTTATGGTTCCACTTACTTGAATGGGAATGATTTATTGAATTACCCATTTGGGATCAAAAGCAAGATTCTGTCATTCAGATGATCATAGCAAAAGGAATACAGGAGAGGATGGAAAGTTTGAAGACAGAATGTTTCTGTTCCTAGCTAATGGATGAGTTTCAAACAGGGTCACGGCGAACACAAAAGGTTTTGTGTAGCTGTGTTAAGGAATACACAGCGTCTTTCACAACCTGGTCCTTTTTGCTGCCTTTATCTGTGATCAAAATGGGGAATCATTAGGGATTTGCAAGTGCATGACTAGAAGTAGGTTAGAAAATACAAAAATACTTCTGTATTTCAGAAGCATGCAAAACTGTGGAAGGAAAGCAGGGTGCCCCAGCTGTAGCCATCAATGCTAACACAAACACTTTCCTCCCTTCCCACTTTTGCTGTGTACACATGCACAGCAATTCCTCTGTCTGCAGGAGCTCTTTTTGCAAGCATGTCTTGTTATGGCAGGTACCATCCTAACGCCAAAGCAGAAACTCTGGACTCCATTACAAACCACTAATTTCTTCCATGGACTTATTGTTTGGTTTTGCATTACCTTAAGAGCTTCAGTGTACATCAGAGGCTGGTACTTCAGATAGGTAGTTCAACAACCTCAGCTCCTTATGTTGAGAATTGATAAGGGTTTATGGACCTGATGTGTAAATGGCAACAAGTTGGGCTCGTGGTCTCACTGCTTCTTGTCCTCCAAAATTCCAGTGTGTTGTGGACAAGTGTAGCTTGGAGCTTAGTTTATGTTCCCACCAAAAAAAGTGAGTACCTTTCACATGTCTCTTCTTTCTCAGCCACAGGTAGCACTGTATACATCAGTCTCTTTCCAGTGTCTGCTTGCTCATTACTGGTTGTGTTCATTGTTTCTCTGCTGTGTTTCTCCTTGTTGGACCCGTTGATCAGTCACATCACTGTCCCTGTGACAGTCTGGTGTAGTCCTTGTATATGTTACCATTATTGAACGTAAGTGAATGGCTTTGGTAATTTTTTCTCTTGGGGTACTTTTTTCTCCTGCTCCAGGTGAGAGAACACATAGAGGCTGCCTTCGATTGTCTGGTCTGCAATGTTACATATAATCTGAAACATAAAGCAGGCAATCTATATGGTTTAGTGTAGCCTCTCTTGAAGAGGAGTAGTGTCTCCTGATTTCAGGATAAAGAGAATGCCAGAAGGCCTGTGATAATAGGCAGGATAGGTGGACAAGAAAATAAAAAGTCAGTATCATGTAGCTATAATGGTTAGCCAAGGCAGAACAGCAACATCTTCCAACAGATGTAATGAATTTAAGATGGCAAAATATCAAACTCTGGGGCTTTTGGGCACAGACCAATATTTCTTGTAAGATTATTATACATTCTAATATGATTATTAGATTATTTCTGTTTATGGTTTTCCTTCCTGTAAAATGTTTGTTTCCTTAGGAAACAGTAGGTATAACCTTCCCACAGACAAGCAGTAGAAAGAGTCATTCCTGTGTTATTTGGGATGGAACAAGAGAACCATGATTACTTAGGAAAAATACTTGCTGAGACCTTGCAAGCCATGTTTCAACCCAGAGTGGACTTGGAAGGGTACTGCAGAATAAACATCCAGAAATGGGTTTATAATGGAACCTTGACAGGCCTAAAAGCAAAGCAGTACACAGGTGCCACTATAATTAAGAGCGGTGACCCTTCAAAGAAAAGGTTTGCCAGCAGGTAAATAATCTGCCATTGTTCAGCTCACCTCGTTAAACAGGAAAGTTTGGAAAATGATTGGAAAAATGGCATCAATCACTGCCACCTTAGACATCAGTTATAAGAGACAGCTGCCTGCTGTGGGATGAACAGAGTGTATGTACTATTAAAAACAAGGGGTTTGCTCTGAGAGTCATGCTACAGGTAGTCTGAACCTTCAATTTATAAACTCTGCACAGTTGTCAGGTTCTTCAATGTAATTTTTAATCATATCCCATCTGCCCCAGCTTGGGTGTATGTAATGCAGCAGTCAGGTGGATAGAAATATTCTGATGAGTGAGTTGAGCTTCAGACACTGTCTCACATGCAGCTGATGTGCCAGCATGAACCTGTACACAAGCTCCCTCTCCTTTTTTCTTTTTTTTCTTTTTCAATTTGTTTGTGTAGTTGTGTCCTGTTTTGACTTATTCATGGGCTGCTGCAGCCAGTTAAAGCTCAGGGCTTTGGTATGCTTTCTGGTGGTTGGATTGGGGTTTTTTTTGTTCTGTTTTGTTTTGTTTTTATTGCAGCATGTGCTGTTTCAGGCATTTTCACAGAAGCCTCATAAAATTTCAGAATGGCCTTGGCTGCTTGGTCTGGCAGGGGACACTGTCCCAGCTCAGTCCTTGCATCATCACAGGCTGAAACAGCAATATTGTCTTCAGAGTGGTGAAAAAACACAGTAAGGAATTTGGAATAGTTTTGTTTATCATCACAGGTCTCTTTCTAGAGGTTTATTTTGCATGCTTTTCCCTGCATGCAAGCTCTTCTGTGGGCCAGCATGACCCTGGATTTTCTGCAGGGAAGGTAGCCGGGTTGTCTCAGGCTTTACCTCATGTTACTGGAGGTTTGGGCATTTTTTTAGGGGGTGGATTTTCTTCCAAACAATCTATGGTGTGTATGTCTTGAAAGGGAGTATTTTGCTTTTTTAATCAGGGATAATGATTTGGACTTGCCAGAAACTGGTTTTATGGCAGATTTAAAATTTAAATAAGCTTTAAAAGCAACTGAGTTAAAGTGATATAAAATCTTATATAATCGCTCTCAATTTTTGACTTATCTTGTTCTGCTTCAACTTCAGATTCTAAACCTCAACTGTTTCTATGCTGGGAAATAGAGAAGTAAAATTTTGCATTTTAATTTTGCATTCTTGTGGCATCTAGAAAAAAATCAAATATTTTTTTCCCCACTAATTTGATATCACTCTCTCTTAATCTTGAACTATTGCTGGAAAAACACGATGCAAATCAGTTGGAACTCCAAAGTATGGACTGCAGGTTTTGAAGCAGCAGGAATTTTTTGTATTTTTCTCCCTCTGGAAGTCTGTAGTTCTGTGTGGCACTACTTGCTAGTGTTTGCAGACTGGTGCTGCGTTTCTTTAGCAAAACTGAACCTGTAGGTGCAGTCCTAATGAAAATTAATCTATAAATCGAGCTGTATGTTTTGAAATGGCTGGTTAATACCTGGTGGGTGGGTGTGTGTTTATAGTGACTTAAGAGAAGCTGGAAGCTGTAAAGCTTATGGCAGCTGTAATTTTTGACCACTTAAGAAGCAAAGCATAGCTTCTGAAGGTTTCACCTGCCTAATCCTTTTTTAACATCTCGCAGATTGCTTGTTTATCAAACTGGCTGCTTTGATAGAGCTGCTTATCTCGGATCAAGAGCACAATATCTACCAACTTCAATTTATTAAATTCTAAGAGTCTATCAGTTTCATTATCTGGATCTTTACAATACTTTAAGTTTGGAATAACAGGCTGCATTTAGCAGCTACTTTCTTCTTAAACATGACATCCTGGAGCTGTGGGTCGACAGCTGGCTGACTGTGAGCCAGCAGTCTGCCCAGGTAGCCGAGAAAGCCAACAGCATCCTGGGTTGTACCACAGAGAATGTGGCCAGCAGGACTAGAGCAGTAATCATGAGGTCACACTTCGAATTACTGTGTATTTTTGGGTCTGTCTCTACATGACATCAAGGTACTAGAATATGTCCAAAAGAGGCAATGAAGCTGGTGAAGGACCTGGAGCACTTCTCTTAGGAGAAGTGGCTGAGGGAGATCATCCTGGAAAAGAAAAGGGCTCAGGGAAGGCCTTAGTATTGTCTAAACCAACCCAAAAGGAGGTTGTAACAAGACAGGTGCCAGTCTCTTTTCCTGGCCCACAAGTGACAGGATGGTAAGAAATGGCCTCAAGCTGTCCCAGAGGAGAACAGGCTGCCCAGGGAAGCGGTGGAGTCCCCATCCCTGGAGGTATATTAAAGGCATGTTGATGTGACCCTTAAGGCTTTGGGCTCAACATTGTTTCTGGCTTTTGATTGGTGGTGGAGGATTTGCAGGGTTTTGGTCTGTTCCAGATGCCTAAAATGTCTTTTCTACACCATCCCAGGAAAATGCTGTCACTCAAAATAAAGGATAAGAAAGGTCCTACCAGCTCAGGTTCAGACTTAATGTTGCAAGAACTCATTTAGTGCAGAAAATGGATTGTATTCCAGTTGTAAAACAAAATTACAGAGATGTGTAGGTGTTGAAGAGAAGATAAAATCTAGGGGGTTTATACTTTCTGATTAGAAACCTAGGGGTTAGCTGGAATAATGACAGCTTTATTAATGAATGCTGGAAGCATATTATGATAGCAGTGTAGAAGAAACTTGCACTTACCTTGTTTTCCTGTCTTGAAAGATCTGTGAACCTCTAATGCTTCAGTTGAAATATTAAGCTTCTGGAGCTCTCTGGTTTGACTTGTTCTAACACTTTCAAATAAGTTTGTTAGGCTACTGAAATAAATGCAGCTGCTTGTTTTTCTCGTATGCTTTTTCCTTTAGTAATTTAGCTTGCCTCTTTCACATGAAATCTTCTGAAGATGCAAGATCTTAGAGACTACTCATTAATCTGTATTTTGGAAAGGTATAGTGACCCTGCACTTATAGGTGTGGGTGGGCAAGGGATGAGTGTGGTCATCCATCAGCACACCTAATACTGGACAAAGTAGAAAGAGCTAAATACAGAACTGACAAAGAGGTTAAGCCAGTGATCATTACCTCCCAGAACTGCAGGGTGGTATGGACCAGCATATTCTCTGTGAAAAGAAAAAAAGGTATAAACTTCTACCTCTTCCTGAGCTTGAGGGGACCATTCAACACTCACCTATGAAAATCTGACAGTTGTTTTCTCAGCCTTTGGAGCCCACTGTTTCTGCTTGGAGCCTGGCTGAAGATGTGTTCTTCTTGCAAGACCTGCTCATGAGTAGTGGAATCCACAGGTGTGCTCTCTTGCCAGCTGCTTGGCCCCTGGGAATATCGCACAAGGGACTTGAAATCTGGTGACCTTTGAGTTCTTTGTTAGCGTTTGAAATTGAGCATTACTTACCTATTTAGTCCTTACTGCAAACAACACCAGGTATACCCTACTAGATTGTAACAATGCTCCTTCCATCTCCAGCCCTGGCAGTACATCTTTAATTAGGAAAAGTACACAAGTATCAGTTGTCCATCCCCCTCAGACTTGTCCAACACCCTGAATGGCTGTATTCAGGATTTTCCTCTTATCTGTCTCTGGGCATGTATTAAGAGTTCAGAAAAAAAAAGCAGTATTAATATGAGTGGTGGGAACAAACCTTTTGTCTGTTTAGGATTCGAGACGCAATTTCTGAAGTGCTCCTAGTGCCACAGTGTTCTCTCTCTCTGAATAAAGCTACTAAGATAAAACTATTCTGACTACACTATTCTGGAGAAATTTTTTTCTCTTTACAATATTTTAACCCTTTCATTCATTTCAAGGAACTAAGACTTGAATTTATATCACACAGGGTTAATCCATTCTCCACAGTGAAGTGCAAGAATTTCAGAAATAATGTAATCTGTTCTGCTGCCATCCGTATAAAATATTGTTTACACTCCAGGCCTATTGCTTCAGGAAATTATTGATAGGAGCAGCTGCTCCTTCATGAGAAAAGTAGAAAAGTCCTTCCTCTCTGACCAAGGGCACTTTTCAGCCACCTTTACTTTATCACCATGACACAGAAGCATGCAAGATTGGATTCAGACTTTAAATAATAATAAAAAATGTGTAGCAAAGAAGCTGTCTAAAACTTCACTCAGGAACTTTTGTGAAGCTCTGAGCCATCTCCTTGTGCTCCAAAGAATTTGTTCAAAACAAAATTAAATTCAGAGCTTAAGATATAGAGTACAATCAGAATCCAACTTCAAATGTACCTCGTTGCTACTGAGTTGAACGCTATAATTACAATTCTAACTCTGCAGTGCTATATGCATAAATTATTTAAATTAAACTACATAGATTATTCAAATGTTATCTCCAAGAAACACTTCCAAAAGCCTGCTAACACACACGTTGCAACTCACTGCTAACATGAAAAACTCTTAAAGGCTTGATTATTTTTTTAAATATTTTTGGAACTAGACTCTGTGCAGTGACTCGGCTTATTTCAAGTTGAATGAGTCTTGGATTAAATGGATTTGGTGCTGGTAGTGTATTTTCAGATCCACCTTCAAGCTCAGTTGAGCAAAAGACTAAGCTGGTGCCATTCAATCTTTCCTTTCCCATGAAATACGGGTGTTCTGTGAGTGGGTTTAATGCAAAGCAAAAGCCTCTGCAGCAGAAAGAAGGAACTCACACTTTTTACCTTGTAGGAGCAGCTCTGGCTGGTGTAGTTATTTGACTTGATATTGACAAGTATTCACTTGGGATGATCCTAACAAAAGACTATCTTTTACATGAAAATATTAACAAGAGAAGGTTCTACCGGGGTAAACCTGACTCCTGGAGGACTTCCCTTGTTTTGAGCATTTCTCGTGGGTGGCTAGGAAAAGAAACTTGGTCAGTTCATTCCTTTTATAACAACATCTGCAAAGCCCTGCAGGCAAACAGGTCAGAATACCTGTAGCAAACCATAACATTTTTTGTCTTTTCAGAAGTACTAAGATAAAATTCTGTTTTGGGAGCAAATTCAGTAAAGGTTTATACCCTTCTCTCTGTCAGTACCTTTTTCCACTGAAATTACCTAAACAATGTTTAATATTATCAATATTCTTAAGCCTGTCACTGGCTGCAGACAGTATTAAAATGAATCACTGGATTGTAGTATACAAGCAAATGGTTGGCAACTTAGAGAAGATTGTTTTAATCCTCTTATTCTTGGACATCATAATTTTGTATTCCTCAATCTCACTGAAGATTTTCATTTAGTAGAGTTCTGTTTTCTGAAAAATCAGTGGAAAGTAGAGTTAAGCCAAAGCAGAATGTCTGAAAATGTCCTGCTTGAAGTTTATTATTCATATTAAAGTGACAATTTACTGCAGCAGAAACTGTAATGAAGGGTATGCTTTTTTGTGTCATCTTTTCTGAACAAATAACGAACAGTATTTTGCAGATAGTTATTTGGAGGAGAAATTAGTATTGCTATGACACTTAGATACCTAATGAGAAAGAAAAATAGACCTGTTCCACATCGCTGGAATTGTGGAGGAAGATAACTGAAAATCTAAAACTCCTCCTGGGCTTTGGAGGAAAGGAAGAGGAAAGGAAAAGCTTTAAACTTTGTATGTTTCATCACAAACTGAGAATTAAGTTCTTTATGCACATATAGTAACTCACTGAAAATGATACATGGTTTGAGGGTCAGTATAAAGTTAAAGAAATATTTCTGATTTTTTTGTGTAGGTTACTCAAACTTTTAGTCTTTTCATGATCAAGTAAGCAGGGCTCTAAGGGGCAACCTTCCTCAAAGCAAAGGGCCAGAGAGTTGTTAACCTCATGAAAGTGCTGCTGAAGACCAACAGCAAGATAGTCCTTTATTCCTGCAGTGATGGGAGTCATGATTCTTCCATATGTTATTTCCTGCTGCTAAAGTTTTAATATCTCTTTCAGATACAGGATTTGTAGCACCTTGTGACTTAGATCTACACTTGTACTTTCATCTTTTCAGTTCTGGAAAGCACCACAACAGTAGCGTGGGCATGAATTGTTTGTAAGTGCAGATATTTATAAACACATCTTTCAGAAAAGAAGCCGTTTGCCTGAACAGCAGCTTCTGTTCTCCATTATTGTTGGTTACCATTACCTGCCTGATAAAGTCCCACACATGCATCATGAAAAGCTTTTGGAGAGGTTTTCAGCTGGTTTAATATGTCTTTATTATCAGAGAGTCAATCAGCCAAAATGTAAAATACAAGTAAGAGTTTACAGATATCCCAACAGCCTTTTCTACACCGATAGTGATGATAAAAAGCATCTTTCAAGGAACTCGCAACTGCTTTGTCTGGACAAGTTGTTTTCTCTATCATTCCCACTATTTTGTAGAAGCAGCCAGGCTTTTAACTATTTATTCTCAATGTGCTTTTTTGCTAAAAGCAATTCCCATCTGCTGACCTTTATTTTACCACTCATGTTCTACTTTCCCATTTTAATATTGTGATCTGTAGTGAAAGACAGAACCCTTCCTTAAAGCAATTGTCTTTTGAAGGATTTTAGGCTTTATGCTGATGAAGTAAATATTTAAAAGATAAAAAACAAAGTTTATTGGACATAATTATCATACACAAGCATTTTATTCTAGAAGAACAAGGATATTACAGGTCAAATATTGTTGAAGAGCCCAGAGCCCTGTGCAAAGGAGAGAGATGCCTGCTTCCAATAAATAAGCCATTTTTTACCAGCTCATTCTCCTGTATTAGGAGGAGAATATATAGAAAAAAAAATCCTAATAAGTTACATGTAGAAGTGCATATTTTAGACAGAGTTATAACTTGATATAGCCATATACTGTTAATTTTACTTCCAGCCACATTAGTAATCCATAATTTACTCCAATTTATGAATTCATGTCACCTCTTTTATTTTCAGTCATCAAACTTCATGGGAAGCTGTTGTTAAAGGAAGCCAGGATTTCAGTTTCACTGTATGACCTGGACTATGATTTCTGAATGATAGGTTTTATTACTGGCTTATGCTAATGACCTGCAGGTTGGAATCTTTAAGGCTGTAACTGCATCTGCAGCCCTGGGAGCTGTCAGGGAGTGGATGTTCATCTGACAAAACCGTGGAGCCAGGTGGCTTCTGTGGATAGAAGTTTCCTGGAATTTACCCTATGCTGAATGAAGAAGGAATAAAGTTATTACAAAGGAAAGACAGTAGGAAGTACGTGAGTCAGAAGAGGCGGGTGGAGGAGGACTATTAAGATCTTAGATATGTCCCAGAATGGCAAGAAAAAGCAAGATGCAATCTTCACCACCCCCTTGTGTTTGCTATCTGAAGTAAAATAATTACAGCTCTTACAATCTTGGATAAAGTTGATGTCTTGGTTTGCTTTCCAGTATTGCTAAGTCACTGTAAACATAGAACTGCATCTGAAGCTGCATCTCCAAAAGGAGTACAGTATGAGCTTGTTGAGGTATTTTAGGAATCTGTTGTTTCTGAAGTACTGAAGCTGTTAGGCTGAACTTTCTCACCCACACAATACTGAAGAAAAGCAAGAGGACTGAGAAATGGTGACTGGAACCTACAAAGACAGTAAAGCTAAAATCTTACTATATTATATATGGCAGTAGGATTTCAGCCTAATGTTTCCATTTCTGCTTTAAAAAAAAATTATAGACACTTGAGCCTGAATCTCTGGTGCCCTGTCTTTTGTGCAGTCCTCAGAGCTGAAAATTCGAGTGTTTGAACATTAGACTGCACTGTCAGTAACAGGATATGATGCATGTCAAAGGCAAGTGTGAATCAGTACATACTGCTCATCTTAAATAATTCATATCATAGAATTGCAGACTATCTCGAGATGGAAGGGACCCATAAAGATCATATAGTTTGAACACATTTTCTCACAGGACTATGTAATTCGTCATTGGACGGAATTCTGTAATTATTCCTGGTCATGTCTCAGGGGTTTCACTATAGGATGTCCTTCAAGACTTTTTTGTTGTTGTTGTTCTATTTCCCCCAAAGATTTCCTCTTAAATGTCTCCAAAACAATGACAAAAATCAAAGGCTTTTTCTTCCTTCAAACTCTAAGTCTGTGATGAAGCTGCTTGTGTTTAATATCAGTGATCTGGATGAGGGAATGAAGCACACCCCCGTCAGTTTGCAGATGACGTCAAGCTGGGCAGAGTGTTGATCTGCTGGAGGGCAGGAAGGCTCTGCAGAGGATCAGGACAGGCTGCATCAATGGCTGAGGCCATTTGTGTGAGGTTCAACGAAAAGGGGCAGGTCCTGCCCTTGAGTCCCAACAACCCCATGCAGCACTACAGGCTTGGTGAGAGGCCAGTGAGGTCAATGGCACCTGGCCAGCTGCTGGCCTGTATCAGGAACTGTGTGGCCAGCAGGTCCAGGGCAGTGACTGTCCCCCGTGCTGGGCACTGGTGAGGTCACACCTCGAGTGCTGTGTCCAGCTGTGGGCTCCTCACTACAGGAAAGGCATCGAGGTTCTGGAGCATGTCCAGGGAAGGGCACGGAGCTGGTGAAGGGTCTGGAGAAGTCTGAACAGCTCTTAAGAGGAGTGGCTGAGGGAGCTGGGAGCCCTTAGCCCAGAGAAAAGGAGGCTCAAGGGGACACTTCTTGCTTCCATATTTCAACTACCTTAAAAAGGAGGTTGTAGTGAGGAGGGTGTCAGTCTTTTCTCCCACGTAACAAGTGATAGGATGAGAGGAAATGGCCTCAAGTTGCCCCAGGGGAAGTTTTGATTGGATCTTAGGAAAAATTTACTAAATGTTGGTCATGCTGCCCAAGGAATTGATTGAGTCACCATCCCTGGAGGCATTTTGAAGAATGTAGCTGTGGCACTTGGTTTAGTGGTGGACTTGATGTTCTTTTAGGTCTATCGAACCTTGATGATTCTATGATTCTAAGAACTATCAATGTTCTGAAGGGATAAGCTGTTTTTTAAGCGTTATTCACTGATTTTTGCCCAATCTTAACATATAAGAAAATACAGCTTACATCTGTGGTCCCATTATTTATTTAGATGAGGAGGTAAAGAATGAAATTAACCTATAGTTTGGAAAGTCTAACAAATATATTCTGTTTATACTCATTTACATCATAGTGAGAAACAGACTCTTGAAACTGTCTTAAATTCTATAGTATAAATTTTTTCAGAACTTTTTCATTATTTAAATCAATCACGGCTTATAAATTAAGAAATGGATTAACTGTGACTGATTAAGGAGATAAATAGCATTTAGATTTACTATTTAATTCAGAGATTGTCATCACCTGTCCCAGCTTCAGTGTTCATCAGTATGTCTCAAAAGGCGCAGTGAGCTTAACTGGTCTGTATTGTACATTCACCTTTCAGAAATCTTCCATCCAATTTAATATTCAAACAAATCTTATTTTTCCAGTTCACAACTAATTATTAATAGTGTAGACAGTCAAATATTGTCATCCAGAGCATTATCAACATATTTCAATTTTTTTAATGTTGTTTAAAGTTTCCTTGTTTCTGTCTTCACAGCATACAAACACCAGCAGCCTTCCCACAGGGTTCTATTAACTACAAAAAACTGTGCAGTTTGTAAGAGCTTGCCATTCCACCAACTAAAGCAAACAAGCTGTAACACTGAAGACTTGTGGAAAAATTAGTGTGTTTTGATTCTTTTATCATGAACAACTTTTTTTATTACCGTGAAGTATGCAAGTTTCATCTGACTCTAGGGCTTTGTTAATTGAGACATGTGAAGTGTCCTGTTTGACTAATTGAGGTCAGATTGCTCTGGAAATGTACCAGGTAGAGCTGCAGTTATTTCAAGTTCTAGTTCTTCCCTTTCAGCTAGCAGGTGCCACTGGATCAGTCCTGCAAAAACAGCTATAGCCTGTGTAACTGAAAAAGGGTTCCTCAAAGCTGAGAGAAGCTCCTCCACCCGTGCATGGAGCAATTCTGAGCCTGGAAAAATATTTGTGCCTTGGGCACAAACTAGAGAAGAATTTCATTAAATCCCTTTGGTAGTCTTTTTTTAGATCCAAGATAGGCTGTTACATGGAAGGATGGGAGAAGACAGCAAGGCACCTGGGCTTTGACTGACAAAGAGTCTATTCCAAGCCTCAGTGAAGTATTCCAACTGGACTTTGGAGGACTCTTGTTTGTACTTGCATTTTTAAGAGCATATGTAAAATTTTAAAGTCCAATACGATGGAGAATGAGTAATGTCAGTCCTGTTTCCTGGCACCCATTCAAGTAACGTTAGCATCATTTTCTTTTTGTGCTTCTAATATTCTGACTAACATATAATATTCTAATATTTATTTGTCTACACCACCTGCATTAAATTAAATTTGTAAATTAGAAAATAGCACACTTGTTACAGCTTCAACTTTCTTATCCTCAGTAGCAATTGGTAACTGTGTTATGTTCAGGCAAAGTAGTGAAATTGAAAAAGGGCTTGTAAGCATTTTTCAAATTACTTCAGGTAAATAATAAGCAACTTTCCCCTACTGCTGTTATACTGTGATAGCTCTCTTTAATTTTCCAGTGCTAAATTAATTTACAGTTGCCTCAGACCTCAGTAATTTGCTCACGGAAAATGCACATCTGGGAGAGTTCTGGGTATCCGGAATGAAGAAATATAAAATGCAGTGCTCTCTTATTATAAACTTGAATTTCTTAGCTTTACTCTGTCATTATGGCTGCATGTAGATGGAAATACACAGAAATACGAAAAAAAAAATGAGAGAAGACTGTCTAGTTTTGGTCGGGGTTTTCAGAGACCTCTGGGAGTGGAATGCCTACTGCCTATTAAATTTCCATTAAGTTATTGGGAATACACCCCTTTTAGGAGGATCTTAGTCATCCTTAATCATCCTTGTGTCAATAGTGTTCCTAAAATTACACCAATGAATGGGGGTTTTTAGGGAAAAAAAAATGTGATACAAAGTTTACATTTGTACCATAAGAGAGATGAAATCACAGTGATTCCCATTGGCTTTACTGGGCTTTGGAACAGACCTTTTCAAATAAGATCAGGGATCTTTACATAGAATTAGAATATGATGCACTGGAGAAATATCAGCAATGGTGTTGCTGATTTTTATCTTGCTAAAATAAAATACCTTAAAAGATCAAGGCTATAGCCTTCCTTGGATCCAAAGCATTTGTTGCTTTTGGGCCTTTCCTCTCTCTTACTGAATTTGTAACACAGGTGTTTTAAGTTAATGCCTTAATTGTAATTAATGTAGCCCTGAATATGATGGTAATATGATTGAGAAATAAATGTACCTGCAGAACTTAAATGTTATAACCTCTCATATCACTTCTGGGGCAGGAAAAAAGGTGTTTTGCCTGGAGTGGTTTCTTGTTTGTCCTTCCAGTATATTTTCTTGATATTGTGGTTTCCTATATTCCTGTTTTCTAGCAGAATCCTATGTCATATTAATAAAGAACAACAAAGAACTCTCTCAAACTCTACTGAAGAGAGTGTATTTCACTCAAAGATGATCCTGGAAAGCTTGGTAGCATGTCTTTCCTCAAAGGAAAAAATGCAAATATAACCATCAAGAGCTTACTCTTGTTTTCTGTGCCTTCCACCTTGGCTTTCCTAGAGTCAGCACTTATTCCTGTTCCATCAGTCTTGCAAACTAGAGATAAGACTTCCTCCTTCTAGTGTACAGTGGAGAGTTTGTAACTGGTTTATTTTAGGTTTCTGTTGCCTGACAGATCCAAAATGCTTCTGCTACTAGGATTGGGTACAGCATGGTCTTTTAAAGCTTTCCAGTGAACTGAATTCCTTGGGCAAACTGGAATCACCTTCCTGATTTCCAACTTCTTTTTCCCTAATGATGCGATAGCTTCATGCCATCCTCAAATCTGCTGGTTTTCAGGATGAAACACTAAAATGTCTTTCTCCATATAATTTGAAGCAGCCCTAGGGCTAAGTTTGCCCTATGAAGGACTCCTTGCAGGATGCCTGTGACATAGGTGAGTTTGTAGTCATATGCTTTTGTCAGTAAAAACAGGTGGACTCTAAATTGTACTTAGTTTAGATAGGTTTTAGAAATTTCTTCAGGTTCTTACTATATATGTATTATTTCAGTTGCAGGTAAGTCTGGAAACTGCCTGTAACTGAAGGTGCTTTCAGTTAAATAAAAAATTCTTGAGAGGTTGTATAGTAGCTTGAGAGGGAGGGCTGCTCCCTTCTTATCTAATTCTGATTATCTGTGTTTAAAATTAATTTCTGTTACTGGATTTTTTTTCATTTGTTGAGTTTGGCAAGTTGGTTGGCTGGTTTACTGCTTCACTGTGTGATATCATTGTGCTTTTCCACTAGCCAGGCTTGTAAGTCTGCATCTTGCCTGTGTCTGACATTGATTCCTCAATTGATGAGGAAATAAGCCATTTTCAAATCTCTCCCTGCAAGGCAGTGAGGAAGAGTCTTCCAACAGGAGAGAATTACTTCAGATGCAGCTGGTAGGGTGCAGGCCTTTAAATGTGAGATCATGGATGAAACATGAGGAAGTGGACAAATAATTCTTGTAGAGAAAAAGTAAATTCCTTCCAGTTCCCTGCTGTGGAAGATATTTTTTTAAGATTATCATGTGAAGTCATAGAATCAGCTTCTTATTCCAAATCAGGATTTTGCATGAATCACATGTAATTCCAGGGACTGATTGTGTGATGGTTACCCTTAGCAACCTACCTTCTACCTTGGATCACCAAATAACAACCCCAGGGGATGTAGCAGGTGTTCTCCATAATAACTGCAGGAGAGCAGTAATATTATGCATTGATCTAGATTGGAAACTCACTTAAGGAGAAGACTTCTGGTTTTTGCTTTACAAAAAGCATTGTTTCTATGTGTTTCTATGCTCTGCAGTTCAGAAAGAGTATTTCAGAGCAAGTAGAGTAGAAAAAAGAATCACAAGAAATCAGTTAGAAAAAAGACAGGAATCACTATAAAACTCAGTGCTTTGTGGCTAAGTTATCAGTGAAGGGAATGTTTATATGAAAAACATTTGGGTTTTTAATAACCAAACATAAATGCTTATTTGTGATTCAGAGAAAACTAGATTTGGGGGGTTTTTCTCCAGAAGAAACTTGTTTTGTTTCAGATTGACTTGCCAGTAGAACAAAGGGCAAGCAAACACTTTTGGATTCTGAGTCAGGGATTTTGAAATCTCTCCATGCTTAATAATGAATCTGGTCTTTTTCACTGGCAGTCATAGAGAACTCCACAAAATAGGTGTGGAAGTAGAGTAACTTCCCTCTGGATATCAGGTACCTGGAAGCCCTCACAAGGCTGAAGTTAATAATGAGGAAAGGATGATGCACCTGAACTTCATGGTTATTCCAAGATAGAATGACTAATGACTCGTCCTTTTCCTTCTCTGACTCTTTCCTGCTTCAAAGCAGACCATGAAACATCACTTGAGACACTCCTTTGCAGGGATGCAGGCTGAAAGGAGAGTCCTTTATAGTACAGTCCCACTGGAGCCCCTCTTGTATGGAGGGAGCCTGAAGACAAAGAAATTTATTCCTACCCACTCTTCTGCAGGAAAACTGGCCTCTGGGGCAATTCTGAGATAGATTTTGGGTGCCATTTTTGCCTTCAGTTGGAAAAAATCCTTAGCAATTGAAATGGTCGGCAGCAAAACAAAGCATAGGCCCAGGATTCTGAAGATCTTATCTTCTAGATTTCTAGCCAGGGTTATTTAATTTACCGTTTCTGGTTTCAAAGCCTCCTTCCATATAGAGGCTTCTGCACCATTAATTGGTTACCAACCCTAAAGAGCCTAATATGGAAAGAGTTTGTCCTTTAATCTAATTAAAGACAGTCACTTGGAGACAGCAAGTGCAAATCATCCCTCTGTGTTCCCATGTATGTCTGCCCTTCAAACCCTCAGATGTGAGAAATGCCACTCCATAGGACAAGATAAATATCTAAAATAATAACATGGGGGGAGCAAGCTTAGATTTTTTCAGCCTAAATAGTGGATAAATAGTTTTTCTCTGAATTCAACCATTTAATTAAAAACAGAATTAATTTGTATGCCTAGTCCAGCTGTGCTAAACCTGTATTTCTGTACTGGTTTTATGCTGTGGGCTCAGAATCAGAATGTTTGCACTTTACAGGTCAACCCTTTGAAAAAATTCTCCTTTGCAATTCTCAGTAGCTACTTGCTACTGCTGCCTTTACTGTTGGGAAAAAAAAGTTTACTTCTGTGAGAACTGAGTGTTCAGCATCTCTGTGGAGAAGGCCTGTAATCTACTTTTAGCAAATTAAAATCTAATACGGTTTGTCTGTATTTCATTTATGCCTCAGGACAAATTAATGTTAAAAAAAACCTTTGAAATGAAAATGGTGAGCCCTCAAATTAACCTACTTGTAGTATTTTTATTTCAAGTTTCATTTGGGAATTGAAGGTGGCTGTTAACTTGCTGGCAGGTAAAACATCACTGACAATTTGCTTGCATTTTTCTGCAAATAGATTTTCATTCGGAAAAGAACAGTGGGATTTGGAAAAAGAGATTATGAAAATAACAAGCTGGTCCTTTCCTTAAAGTTTTGTTTTGCTCTTCAAAACTTTAGCTTCTGCTAACAAAGCTATTACAGTCCCAGAAACTGATATTGAGAATAGTCATTAATTACTTTATTTAATGCCATGAAGACAGAGGTCAGGCCATGTTAAGCTTCCTGTGCAGAGTTTGCCATTCAAAGGTGTCAGTCTTCTCTGTGCTGCAAGATGGCTACAATTTGAAATTAAATTCATTTTCATGTGCAAAGCAAGGTCCAACAGAAGGAGAGACTGCAAATGTATTTGTAGCTTGACCATGGTCTGAGGGTGAGGACATCCTCCAGGGCACTCTTCAAAAGTTTATCAGCCTAGAGGAATCTTGATGGAGGGCAAAAAGTCCAGCAGGTTGTGTTGGAAATAAGTAATTTCTCTCTGCAGAACGCCCTCTCACAATATAGCCCTCTTGCCTTCAGGGTCATTACCTGACAGACTGCCCAGGACACCAGAATACACCAGGAGCATTTCCAGCCTCTCAGCCACAAGGACATCCATTTCCAGAGATGTGCAGAGGGGGCATTTCAGAGGATGTGACCACCTCTATTTCTCCTAATAAGAAATAGCTAACAGTAATAAAAACAAGAAAAAACGGTTTTCCTTCTAGACTCATCATCACATTTTCAAGGCTTAGAGAGAAACATTCCTTTCAGCAGTAGCCAGTATTTATTCATTGGGTCATTGCCTATTAGGAAATGAGGGTGTGTCCAATTTGTATTTTATTTTCCATATGTTGGCCAAACTTCTATAGGCTATGCAAGGCATTCCTGTATGTGATGTCTGACAGCAGAAGTGTTGAATGCAGAGGGGTGGTACTTAAATACTTTATAATCAACTTTTGAAGTAGCTAAACAAAGCAGCATTCTAATACAGAAAAATATATCAAGAAAACATTCCCAATTTTTGTTATAGCTTATTATAGTTTATATCCCTGAAAATTTATCGGCTATGAAGCAGAAAAGTGCTTCTGTCACAGTTCATTCTTATCTATATGTATATATATATATATACACACACACATATTGTAGTTTATTTAAAATACACATATTGTCCTACTCTCCACACAAAGCTTTCCTGCAGATTTTGGAGTTAAGGTTAACTTTTCTTTTCTTTTAATTTAACATTCAATCTAACTCTTCTACAGCTTCTGATCTCGCTGTCATTTCTTTACACCAATTAAATCTGACTGCTTCAGTGTGTAAGGAACAAATGTGAAAACCTACTGACAGCCACAGTAGCAATTTCATTCATGGCATATAAGCCCAGAGGGTGAGTGTCAGGAAGCCAGCAATCTGTTAAATGCTTTATCCATGTTATGCACAATATATTTCTTATTAGTTATGTTTTTGATGTTCTGATTTAAGAGAGTCCATTATTTTGTGAAGTCTAATTTGACTTGCTACATAGAATTGTGCTGGTTGAATAGATACTTTCCTGTCTTGTCTTGGATTGTTACAAGGGTTGTTAGTCCATTTGCTTCAGGGCAAACAGATCACCTCAGAGATCAGAAAGTAATTGCTTTCCATGGTGAAGCAATACTCAGTGTAATGGTTGGTGTAATAAAAGGGATTAATTTTCCAGTGCTTTGTGCTGGGGTTAGCCATGGGTAGATTTCTGCACTCTGCACCAATCTCACTTGTGGCAGATGAGAAAGGAGTGACTTGTATGTAAAAGCTTTCCTCCAAAGCCTGGGGTATTAACCACCACCAGAATTAAGGCACCAGCCTAAATGGAATTTTGAGTAAATCCAGTGCAACATTTCTGCTTCTGCAACCAATAGCTGCAATTAAAAGAATCCTATAGGCCTGATATAGTCTTGCATATTACACAGACTTTTACCTGCTCAGGGGGTTGCAGGGTGATGTCACTGCGTTTCACACTGGTGTGAGTCACTTTGGGAGGTGGAAAGTACTGCAAATGCAGGTGCCATATCTTTTGATAAAGACTACACTCGAGGAGCAGACAGCAAGGCATGGGTGTCTATTGTGTCTGCTGAATGGATCAATTTTGACCTTCGTCATTTGGATGAGGGGAAAATGGGTATGAAGTCTTATCAAGTCCCCTACGCATAAAACCACTTGGCCCTTTATCTGCATTGATGAGTGACAAAATCCCGTGTATAGAGCCAACAAAGCGTGTTTACTGTTTTGTCTTTCAATATATCACAGTTCCATTATTTTAACTTGGTTGTACCCTTAGCCGTTTTTCATACGAGGGATTTTTTTTTTGTAATTTGATCCTAACACTTTTTTTCTGTAATGCTTGAAGGTTTGACAGCTTACATGCAAGTATCCATTAAAGAAAGATCTACTTCAAGTTTTACATACTTGGGTCTGAATGAAGATTTTTACTAGTTTGGTCTTATATAGGGATGGGTCTGAACAGTGAATGTTTGTCACCTACTTAATGAACTCTAAAGTATTTTGATCTGGCACGTATTTTAACAGGTTCATATTACACATTCAGGGATAAAAAGTTAGCCATAACTGCCCAGGCACAGTTCTCAAATATATTGAAACACCTGCCAGCAGTTACCTTATCAAACAGGTTCCTGGCTTTAGCAGCACAATGAGCTGCGATGATGCCAAATAAATGCCAAAACTGACACAAATGTAGCTGGGATTCAAGGACTCAGTTTTCCTTATATCCATGGTACCAAAACACTTCAGGCACATTTTCATAGTGCTTTCTCTTCCATACTGATTGCCTGTGGAAGAATTTTGTCATAATGGGCGTGCTCTAATTGGACATGGTACCACTCTGCAGAAAAATAGATTTGAACTAGACTTGGGGTGCCCATATCAGGAAAACTGTGGACAGGATAAAACAAATGATTGATAATGTAAATCTGAGGGAAATATTCTATGAGAACTAGCTAGAGACTGTAATGTAATGTTTTTTTCTTAGAGATCCCAGTATGTGATGTCCTAGAGCTGGAAGATCAAATCTCTTTACTGGAGTAGGAAAAAATCCTCATTTACAGAGCGGATGATAGTCCCCCAGAGAAGTTGGCTTAGACAGTTCATAAGGATTTTTCACGTAAAAATTACTTAGTATACAACAGTGAAGTGTAGGTCTGTCTTCATGCTGCCTCTGCTAACCTGGAAAAAGTTCCCTTTTCATAGCCTTGCTGTTATTGGGGTACAGGCAGGTTTTTTCTCTGTATGGTAACTAACACAGGAAAATTTTGGGATGCTCATAAATAATCTTATAGAATTTTTGAATGGTTATAAATAAAGACCACCTGCTGGCACTTGTGAAGGGGGCTCGTGAAGCAGGACGTCAAGCTCAAAGTGTTGTAGTCACAGCCTAGACCACAGAGCCTTGCCTTGCTTCTACTCCCACAGCTTGAAAAGTTCCTTGCACGCAATCTAATCCACCCTGCTTTGAGACACAAGCTGCTGTTTAGATCTCATTAATTAGCACGCAAGCAGAAAGGAAAGAAAGTGACCTTTCTGTGGCCTAACTCTCCAGCTTCAGTTCAACAAGAGCCGGTGAAGTGCCATGCAATTAATAAGAGTGCAGAAAGAAGGAAAGGTCTCATTTCATGGTCGGAGAGATTAATTTCACAGAAAGAAACTCAGTGTAATTTTAGGAGTAGTTAGTATGCGTGCCATAGCCCAGGTACTTAATTAGGCCATTCTCTATGTTTTACCAATACGTTAAGAGAAGAATACATTTAATGTTTTCTTGTGCACTATGTTTCTGTGTGGTTAGTCATCAAATCTGAAATTACTCCTAGGCCTAATTGGACTTTCACAGCTCCTCAAGGCAGCCATTCCTTGAATGGTCCATGTTGGGGTTTTTTGTTGTTGGAGAAGCGTTTAAATGAAGAACTTCTCACTGGTGGATTGGTGGAAAGGCAGGTTTAAAGTGGAAAACAGCTGTAGTGTCCTTATGTTTTCTGGCCAGTAGTGTTCTCAGCTGGTATTGCTCTATACCTATAATACAGAAATATTTAATACTTCTTCCATATTATACACCTTAATGAGAACATGAAAATGTCTTTATTTCAGGATTTTGTATTCATGGTAATGCTCTCTCTGCTCCCACTCACAAGGAAAGCAAATAAAATGGACCATTATTATTGAGTTGACAGACAGAAGTTGTTTAGCTCGGTTTCCTTTTATGAACAAGAGTATGCCAAAAGAGTTATACATCCAAGGACATGTTGATGGGATTGGGCCATGCAGCATCAATGTCAAGTGTGTCCTTAATTTCCTCTTTTTATTTGAATGGAGTTTTAGGCAATGAGCATGCAGGAGGAAACCCTGAAGCCTTGGCTGCTCTCATTAGTAGCTGGAGATAAAGGCAAAGGAAGAAGCAGGAACAGAAGAGTTGCACCTCTCAGCAATGAGACAACAATAATTTGAGATAGCTCCTTTTTATTCTGATCAGCATAATGGGACAGCAATTGTGGTATCAGAAGGTGTAGGTGTTTTTGTGAGCACTTTTCAATCCTAAATATTTTGTGGTCCAGCAGGAGGAGCCACCATGAATATCGTGCATATGCTTTTAAACTTGTGCCAGCAAAATTTCATTGCTGCAAATGTTCACAGAAGTAAATCCAAAGAGGTGAAAGCATGGTTGGAATAAAACCACTTAAAAATTCAAACATATTTATTGGGAATATATTAGATGACTCATCTGTCTCTGCTGGCAGTACCTCAGGCTCGTAATATTTATGGCAACCTACAATATAAGAAACAGTTCCCTCCAGCACCACCATTTTCATTTGCAGTTTTGTAGTTATAAAATCTGTTCCAGCAAAGCAGAGAGGATTTGCATATGCAGTCAGCCCTAACCCAGCAGTCTTTATCTGCACATGTGGGTCTCTGTGCAGTTCTGGGGTTCTACTGCCACCAGCTACACAGAACTGAGCCTCCAATAATGCATCTTTGGAGGCCCATAAACCATCTCCAGAGACAGCCTTGCAATTCAGTAGCATAATAGATACTTTTAAAACAGTTTTTATGTCTATATCTACCAATAGCATGTAACAGAAAATACAGCAGTCTGTTGTCTTCACAGAATTTCAATTAATTCTGGAGTTTCTTTAAATCAAACTCTTCATAAACTTGGTGTTTGGTCCAGAGGCTCCTCAGAAAAACTTTCAGATAGAGGCTGGTCAAAGCAATGACCAAGTGGAGTCAGAGGTCAGCAGCATGTGTGAATGCTTTATGTCAAAAGAGAGAGGGGCAGAGCAGCAGGGGAATGGATGTATTTTTGTGTGTGTAATGAATGCATATGCATGCACACACTGGCATGGGTCAGGGTTTAATCAAGTGTGTTACTCTACTGAAATAATTTGTAGCTCTGTGGACACAGGCCATTTGGGATATCAGCCACAACTGCAACCAAAATTGTTGATGACATTTGCAGATCACCTTGTGGTGTTAAGGTATTTCTGAATGTGCCCACCTCATGGGTGCTCACATTGCCAGATCTGGAGAAGGGAATATGACTTTCTCCAAAGTAACAGAGGTGTTTTGGAAATGTACATTTGGCAAATTTTGTTATTTTCCTTCTGCTGCAGGAACTGAAGATGTCAGCAGGGTAGAGGCATCAGCTACCTCTTTTTTTCTTTTTCCCTCTAGCACATGATAGTCTTGTAGCATTTGTGCTTTGTATTAATTTTTTTTTAATAGAGACTGATGGGAAGTAACTTGTAATTTATATACTATAAGTGGCAGAACACTGGGTTTCTGAACTACTTTTGATTCATTTACTGCTTGAATTCTGTGTCCTCTGTATCTGTTTAAAGTTATAGTTGCAATTAGGAGGAGTAAGGTAAAAACTACTAATAGTAATTTTCTTACTTTATGGTTTCCATTATATTTACATTCCAGCAATTATCTGTCATCATTCTAAATAGGCTTGCTGCGTAACCAGGCACTTTATCGTATCATTAATCCTTTTCCACCTGTACAGATCTGCACACACAACAATCAGCGGGCTCCATTAATCTGCAACGCAATCCCTGATATATTTTTGGATGCATATACTTTGTTTTCCTCTATTCCCAACCACTACATTGTTTAACTTCTTGCATAGTCACAAACATAATTCTCCCTGAGCTCATCTTCTTGTGCTGCAGTGAGAAAGGACAGTTTGCTATTAACAGTCCTGATGCAGCAGATGAAGCACATAAGTGTTTTGAAGGAAAAAAATAAAAGAAAAAAAACACTTAAAATTATTTTTAAAGCAACATGAGACTGTCACCTGCTTTCATGTGTTTTGCAAAAAGCAATCTGCCCAAAATCATCTAAATTTCATTCTGGTTTAGCAGCTATATTATTTCTGATAGCAATTGGAAATTCATGTGTCTGAAAAGCAAGTGTCTAAGCTTTTATTTCGAGATGTAATATGCCATAATATTATGAAAAATGAACAAGGCATGCCTGATTGGTTAAAAAGTCTGTGTTTATGTAAAAGTGTTCAACAGGCTGCGTATTATGTGGGAAATGCCAGCACTCCAAACTTGTTCAATATCATGAGACATTTTAATATAGCAATGTATCATGGAATAATGCTTCATTAAAAGAGACACTTGGAAACATTAGACAAAGTACAATTATGCAGAATGAAATATTGTACAATGTAGGTCCAACACAAATATTAATCTCAGTACCTCATGGGAAAATGGAAATCACAGGTGAAGACAAAGCTGCCTACACCAGAATCCACAGCTGGTTCCTCCTATGTTTCTATATTGCACATTATATCAAGGAAAAAATAGAGAGGGATTTTTGAAATGCAGTGCTGTTTAACGTGTCCTGTCCTGAATTTATTTTAATTCCATGAAAATGTATGGCATCTCATTATTGAAACACAGCCCCTTTTTCTCTTTATACTATTAGTACTTCTCTTTTTTACATTTTCTATGCTCTGGATAAAATATTACTGTCACTTGCAGTGGCATTTGCCTTTCATCTCACTGCTTTTCAATGGCTTTCAAGCCTGTAAGTGGTACCCAATTTATTTGCATTCCAGTGCCACATCTGTGAAGCACACCTTTCTGTCAGCTCATTGCAAGCTTCAGGTGGCTTGTATTTGGGAGCTGAGGTATAAACAAATTGACAGTATCAGCTGCAGCCTATTCTCTCACAGGCAATTTCCACTCATTTGCTCCAGGCCCTTATTCCTCCAATTCATTCAGCAGAACCATTTACTTTCATCTGAGTATGGCTGGGATTGACTCAGTCCCTTGGATTTGTGTGGAGGCCCTATGCTGAACATGAAAGTCTCTGTGTGCCAAAGATACTGGAGGTAGTTACTCTCTTCTCTGTATTTTTTAATCTCTTTCCTTTCAATATTTAAGTTTTCTTTGATGTTTAAAATGGTCCTTCTGCACCATCTTGCTGATGAGTTTGTAACTGCCCTACTGGGGTCTAAATTTGCCTTCTAGTGAGCTCTTAAAGATGCTAAATTTAAGTTAGCCCGTAAGAGATAAGAATTTTCTTTTTCCTACCTATCTCAGCTTCTACTGCCTTTACAATTTACTGCTGATCAAAAAAACAGCAGTCAGCAGTAATTTGTCATTTTTAGTGCCTTCACCATTTTTGTGGTGTCAATAGCTTTTTGTGTGCATGACTTTGTATCTATATCACAGCAGACCAACATGTATGTTTGCAGAATCCAAATATTCTGCATATTCTCATCAAGAAGCCTATTTTGGGTCTTTCAAGCACATCAGTATGAGTATATTGTAGAGATAACATATGAATTGCAACTAAATGAAACAAGACAGATAGGAGAAGCTCATGGTCTTTTATTTTACAGGGATTTATTTTCCTTTGGGAAATATTTTTTAATTCCAGTACTTTGTTTATTCCAATATTTGAACTTTAATGGCAGCCACAACAGAGTATCATACCACTATTATTGCTCTTCAAAAAGTATATAATTAATGTAATATTTGAACAATTGTCAAATGGCTATCTTCACTCTAAAGTGTTGTGTTGTTTAAAATGCAAATTTAGAAATATGTAAGCTTTCTACTTTCATAGTAATTCACTGCCAAAAATAATGGAATCTGGATCATTTGGTCAAGGTCTTAAACCATAATTTAAAAATACGTATTTCAGACATAGAAGAAGTAAAAAATAAAAAAGAACATTAAAATATGTTGTATATAATGGGATTTATGTATTTGTTTTAGTATCAACAGATTTAAGTTAGTGGGATGTAATTAGGTCCCATACATCTAATCTTTCCTGGATATTTAAAGACCTGTTAAGTCGCAATGTGAATCGATTTTATCTCATTACTCTTTTAGTAAATCCTTCAAATTTACTGACATTTAAGATCCTGGCACAGTACAAACAAGCATTGCCTGTTATCATTTCTGAATTGTAATAAAGGATTTTTGTTTTGAAGGGTTAGTCTAGTTTGGGTGTAAGTTGTAATTGATACGTTTCCTTTTGTGCTTTTTTTCCCCAAAAGCCCCTAGTCTTAGGTATCTGCTCAAGGAACAAACCTCGCCTATAATTTTCTCTGAAGGTGAGCCTTTGCTTCATAACTCGTTATGCAAAGCCAGTCAATGAAGTTCTGAGAAAATTAAAAGCTTATTAATCAGGGAAACCATAACTTGGACATATATAAGGGGAAGGCAGAGACATTATGCAGATGCCAGCATAGCCGACATACCTTTAGTCTGCCCAACTCAACAACCAATAAAAAAAATAGATGCCAGAACACTGCATTCTTCAGTGAGGCCGGATTTACCTTGGGAATTCTTGTTTAGATGCCTGGGACTCCTGGTATCCCAGCCAGTTTGTACTCTAGTTTATCCCTGTGTCTTCTGCAATTGGACCTCTGAAATATTTCAAGTCTGTGTATGTCTTGCTGTATAAAGAAAATCCTATTTTTCAGCAAAACAATACATGGAAGTGACTACTCTTGGGAGATACAGTCTTGTTTTGATTGGTGCATCCTGATGCAAAGTGTGTGTAGCTCGGGGGTTGCCCAGACTTTGTTCATCATTTAGTCTCATCCAAAACTACTGAAGGAGAGCAAACATAATGAAATGGATCCCTGCATCGCAGCACAATCGCAGTCAGGCTTGGAAAGCACAAAGTTATGAAGGCAGGCAGTAGACAAACTGTTGGCAAAGTTCATGACTTTCTCCGAGGCATGGTGACATCAGCTGAAGTCTTTCAGCAGATACTGATGATCTTTGTTTTGATACAAACAAAAGTAAACAAAGATGCTGACTGACAGAAAGGGAAGAGAGAGTGGAATAAACACCAATGGAATAGGAATTTTGTCAGTAACTTACAGGAAGACATACCAAGCAATATCATCTTCATTAATAATCATGAGAGATTTCCAGGTTATTTATCTCCCTCAGCTTTCCTGACAATACCATAAGTCCTGAAGATTTTTTTGACAAAATTAACATAAAATGCATTCTTCTTTCCTATTTCTTAATGCTTTTTCTTTTTATTGCACTCATGGTAATCATTAGGAGCACAAAAATGTCAAGAGAGCATGTCATGCCTCCAAGAGGCACTTGATCAGATTTATGATGGCAGCAATCTTCCCATTTCCCTGGTCACCTTTCATAGATTTACATGCTGGCTTAATAAGAACGAACAATGAGCTGTTTGTCAAC